>VYZU01076545.1:59184-77812 GCA_013401355.1 Ceyx cyanopectus
ACATACACACATACTTTCTTCTTTCCTGTATAACAGTAAAGGAATGATCTTTGAAAGCATCAGCTGCTAATGGTGATCTGGGTAGTCCAAGTGTTCAGTTCCCTTGTACCAAGATTAATGCAATTATAAAGGCATCCCATAAGCAGCAAGAAGATAAACTGAATATTCCAAGGGATAGCTAAAGACTTGGAACTATCAAATCTGATTATCCACAGACACACACACACAAAAAAAAAAAAAAAGGAAAATACTGTCTATCCCTGCACACTGTTCTAATTAATAGTTTTAAAGTTGAGTAGAAAGACAAATATTTCCTCATCTGAGCAGGCTGGGGAAGTTCTAGAACACAAGATTATTTTCTAAATAGGGTATAAGGAAAAAAACCCACCAAACCAAAACACACAACCACATCCACTGGTCACTAAAGAGGGGAATAAATAAACCAAACAAACATGCACAAAACCCCCCAAACTTTCTTTCTGCCTATGTCCAAAAGAAGTCATTAGGGAGCTGGTAAAAGCAAGCATGTGCTTGCTGAGCTATCAAAAAAAAAGAATTCTAAAAAGAAGCTTCCACTGCAAAAAGAATGAAAACCACAAATCCCACCATGCTGTTCTCTTCCTAATGGGGTCTACAGAAAGCAAAAAGGATTCAGAACATCTAAAGTCTGTGAGGACAGGCTGAAGGAGCTGGGGTTGTTCAGCCTGGAGAAGAGAAGGCTCTGGGGAGACCTTAGAGGGTCTGTTCACAAGGGTTTGTAGCAACAGGACAAGGAGTAATGGCTTTAAGAAAAGGGTTGATTTTAGTCAGACATTAGGGAAAAAATCTTTGATACTGAGGGTAATGGATCCCTGGATATATTGGGATATATTATATCTTAATTTAATTTATAATGAACNTATATAAAACAAGGGCCATATAAATATATATTTAAAAAATATATATATAAATAAAAAGGTCTTACAAGGAGCAGCTGAAGGAAGTGGGGTTCCCAGCAGACATCACCCCTCTCCACAGCCCCTGAAAGGAGGTTTTAGTGAGGTGGGGTCAGTCACTCCTTCCAGCTGCCTTCTTGGCCAAGAGGAACTGGCCTCAAGTTGGGCCTGGGGAGGCTGAGATTGCACAGCAGGAAAAAATCTGTTCACCCCAAAATCTGCCATGCCCTGCAACAGGCTGCTGAGAGAAGGGGCTGAGTCACCACCCCAAACACATGGAGATGTGGTTTTGTGGTGGACCTGGCAGTGCTGGGTTAACAGTTGGACTTGAAGATCATAAAGGTCTTTTCCAACCTGAACAATTTCATTAATTTTATTGATACTTGGATGCAAGACCAGGGAGCTTTGTAACTTCAGTTTGCAGTTTCTTGCAAAGTATCAAACAGATCACAGAGTGTGTATTTTTAAAGGAAGCATGTAAAGAATTATTGTAGAGCAGTCATTTATTACAGAAAGACTGAAAATACAGTAAGCCTGAGCAGATCTAGTAAAAATCCAATTCCCCTGCAAAGGGCAATAAAGCTCCTTATGGAGGGACTACACCTACAGTTGTGACAGTCTCTTTAGGATACAAGTCAAATCCCACCTCTCTGCAAGACATTCTGAAGTGTGTAGAAACACCCTGAAAAAATAACAGCTTTTCCATTTAGACAGCAAGAAATTCCTTTTCTCTTGGAGACAGATGAGTAACAAGCCACTCTCCTGTGCTCAGAGGTAAAGAATTATTGGATAGTAACATATGCAAGGAGCTATTTTGATGCTTTGGTCAAAGAGCACAATGATTTAGACCAGCACTCCTAAATTAAATGACAGTTTTTCTTCCCTTTTCTTCTTAGATGGGAGTATACAGATACAAAACAAAGCTGGGACAACTTGGATATTGGGGTTTTTGGTGCTTTTGTTCTTGTTGGTTTTGGTTTCATCCCCCTCCCTCCAGTTTTACTTCACTGTTGCTCCTGCCCCACTCCTCCAAAGGGCTCTTGAAAAAAAAAAGTGAAACCTGAGCGTTTTGTCCAAATAAGGATCACTAACAGCATTAAAGAAAACTGTATTTCTTGAAGTGGAAAGAGTACATTTTATAAGCTGAGGGAAAACAAGGGAAAAAATATCAGGGTGTAAGGGCAGGCCAGAGAACTATAAAATCCTCTATGACAGCTGCTGGCCCAACACTGCTTTGCTGGATCAGAAGCACTCCTGCATCTGAGGGCTATAAATATTCTATATTATACCCTTTCTCCTCAGTCCATAAACCTGAAGATTCACTCAGTATTCATCACTGCAAGAGTATCTGTAATAAAACTTTCTCCTCCTAACTTCTTCACACTCAAAACTCCTCTCCATTTCACAGACAGAGACCTTGATATGCATTAAAAACTTAAGTACTTTATTTGAAACCCCATGAAACAAAAATCCACATTACTTGGGTATTTGCTAGAAACATTATTGAGGTCTGCAATATTGAAACCTCTGGTTCTGTCTCTTAAATGATGTCACTGCTTAACCCTCCCAATCTCAGATTTGCAATTTGCTGTCAATCATTTTGATTTGGCAAGTGGTTTGGAAAACTTACCCTGTCACATTACAAGGCATTTTTTAATTTTCATGCACCCTGGAGCCTTTTCTTCTTTGCTGATTTTTTTCACTCTGTACTGTCGGATCTCTCGCACCAATGTATAAAAAGCATCCTCCACTCTCTGCATTGCAAAACACAACTCCTTAAACACTGCTTCATCAGAGACATGCTGGGGTACCCATGGCAAGGGAAAAAAAAGCCAGAAAACCACTGAAATTATGAGCTTTACTTGAGAGAAACATATGAATCTCCATTTATGTATTTTCAATTCTTACCGGCACATTTCCTGGCTGGTAGCACACTCAGAATTTATTAATCACCAATTATTGTGAATAACTAGCCCTCCTTTTTCCTGTGCAAGGTAGCAGACAAAAAAAACCATGATTTTCTTCCATTGCACACTGTGCTGAAACACCACTCGTGTTACTGAATCTTCACACACTCCTGTGGGCAGGGGTGTATTTACAGATACAAAACTCACACCTGTGTGCACCCTCTGTGCTTAGCCTACCTGGAGATGAAGGCACAATGAGTGGGGAAAAAACCCAAACTGAGATCTGAAGGTAGCTTTAAGCAAATGCAGCATAAAAAGGGCACAGCCCCAGCTTGAATTTGTATCATCTGCTATTTTAAACTAATGATATCTTTGCATTTGGCAGATTCTCCATAAATTATTTGTCTAACTCATCACATTTTACACCCAATACCACCAACAAGACAGTATCTGCTGCCACAGAGTCATTCTGTGAACTGTGCAGTTCACAGAATTAAATGAATTAAAACATTAAATGGTTAATGCATTTAAGACTTACTCTTAACAGTCTCCCTTGACACTCTCCTTTTGTTGTGGGGTTGGTTTTTCTTTTTGGTGGTTATTTTTTGTTGGGATTTTTTAAAAATTATTATTTATAAGCTGTTTTAAGGATGCTGGAGCTCACAAGCCTCAGAGGCCAGACATGGTTAGGGTTGGATTATGGCAGTTGGTTGAGGACAGAGCTGGGACATCTCCATCAGGAGCAGAAGCACTGGACTGGTTGGGTGTGTTGCTGCTTAGCTGAGTGTTCCTCTGAGCTACAGCTGCTTTCATTTAAGCATTTCATGAGGTTTCTTTCTTGGGTTGCATTTCTCTGGTCTAGAGACCATGCTGCCCTGTTCAGAGGTAGTGAAATACTGATGAGGTAATTCTGAGTGCCTGCAAAAAGTACAAAGCCATTCAAAACCAACAAAACCCAAGTAAAGCTCATACTTCTGTGTTTTCATGGAAGGAACAGAAGTATATTCCTGAGGTAAACACTGATTAGGTGCTGAGACAAAGCACAGGCTATATGAAAAAAGACAAATGTTTTTGCAAATCTACTGTTTTGCAGTAGAAATAGATAATTGATTGTGGAGCTTTCAGATGAATGATCAGGCAACAGTTCTTCAGCCAACACTGCCAACTTGCCCATCATCAGCATGGCCTGTCATTGGCTTTAGCAATGCAGAGAGAGGGAGAGACACAGACAAGAGTGAGAAAAGAAATTGTTGCTACTGCCACCACCAAGAAACAGTCTCACAAATCCTGTTGAAAGAAGCTATTCTGGAAGTCTGCACTCTCACTCATTTCATCAGCACAAGGTGATATTTTAAAGAGTCAGATGCCAGCCTTAAACTTCAGAATTCATTTTAATACTGATTTCTTTTAAGATTCTTCAGTACTTCTTTGAATGAGCATAGACCATACATCTAAAATATGATTAAACCAGATTTTAACTGGCAGAACTCAAAGCAAAATTATCCTTTGGCAGATATTTACTACTGCAAAAATCTAAGCAGCCCAAAGAAGCCACGACCTCAAGAGAATGTTTTCAAGATGCTTTTGACTCCTAAGAGGAGACAGACAAACATTCCATTCAAAATATGGCTGTGTGGAGAGAAAGACTATTTCAAATACAGACCCAAGTACAAACAGGAATTCTCACATATTCTATTTCTGCAAATAGCACTTGAAGGAAACTAATGGAAGTTAACCTTGACATATCAAGTGTTCTGTGTCCATCCTCATACACTTCATCAGCTGTCAAAACTAACTATTCATGAGGGTACCAGCAAAAAGAACACAGACAAGCACTCCCTATGCAAAAAAAAAAGCCTTGTAGGGGTCAGGTCAGAACACAGAAAACTGCAAAAAAAATCTACTAGCTCCTAGGTTAAGGTTATATATTTTTCTTCAAAAAATGTATTTTAAATATATATATTTTGTCTTTAAAACAGATATAATACTGCAAAGGACTGTTTGGAAACAGTGACTACAGTTCAGCCAGGGGATGGAGGGGGTGTTAAACTGGTCATGTTGTTATCTTATGATACCAGACACACATCAGTTAATTCCAAATACTGCACAAAACCACTTTCCAGTCACAGAGTTAATCACTCCACAGTCAAGAAGTGACAGAGTGACAGCTGTCTGTCCTACCTGAATTCCACCCACTGTGCACATCAATCCTTCTTTTGGTGCACCCATTTCTCTTTCCTTTAGGTACCAGTTTCCTCAGCTTGGAGTCATTCAGCACACAAGCTGGACAGCAGAATTTTACAACATTATCAGACCCCACACTCCTTGGGACTTTGTTCTTGGGAAGGATTCAGCTTTTAAACAAAGTTTTTAAATGGACACTGTGTGAACTGCATTAAAAATGGTTTGGAGTGACACACACACAGTATCATTAAACAAATCTCCCCAAGATGGCACACTGGATGATTTTATTTCTTCATTAACCACATTGTCATATATTAAACACAGGGTGTTTAAGTAGATAACAAAACCTCACAGGTCAGGGAATCCTTCACCATGTTCTAAGGAAAAGAAAATCCTACAGTTAACTTGGGGTACAGCCTTACAGCCTCTCTTTTTGCAACCCACAGGCCCACTGAGCATTTAAATACTCACTACCTTTCATAAATTACATGGAATTTTGTTTCAGTCTGTCAACTAATTAAAAAAAATAAAAAATCTCCATCCTTTCACCCAAGCTGTAGAATCCATTAATGATTTGGATGAAAATTCACATGGATTTGGATGAAAACACAATGTCTTCATGGCCAGGCAAAACCAAATAAAAGCAAATAATGCTTAACTTTTAGAACAACTTTTTTCTGTGCTGCATGTTGGTGCTTTTCTCAATGGTTTTGACCTTGTCTATGAATTTTCAAAATCTTCTCAACAGACTTAGATGGAACCAAGACATCCCTACACATGAGCACACACCACCATCATCTTAACAACCAAAACATGGGCAACTCCTCTCCATTTCCACCTCCTCTGGTTCCCCCCCCCCAGAAACCTTCCTGATTCTCTGAGCTGCAGCAGAAGTGAGGTGCACAGATGGGCCCCTTCAACAGGGGTGTGCTGGGAGGTGCAGCCAGGAAAGGAAAAGCAGCTTCCTAGTTCTATTTATTTCAGACTTTCTACAGTCTCCAGAAGTTACCAGACCTTCAGCTACATTTGTACTGCTTGGAAGTTCTGCACCTAACCAGAGAGGAATGGAGTTTGTTGTATTTATTTTTAGTCAATGACTGAATTCTGCCCAATAAAAAAAAATATAGTTCATGGGCCACAGCAGAATGGTTTAAATCCCCTAATTTAAAAAGTTCCTTTGGAAGGAAATGTGGATATATATGCATATGTATTTTATATGACAGTGTGACTGAAAAATCCTAATTACAGCCACTGATACAGGGCCTTCCAAAGAAGAACACTGGAATTATTCAGTCCACTTCTTGGAGCCTGTCTCAGCCATTAAAGCTGTGCAGTTCTGGCTTTATAATCCTACCTAACAGAGCCTTTGTTCCAGGAGCTGGTATTCCTTTGATTTATCTCTGAAGTTTTATTTATTAGTCCAGGTTTCAGCTTGATCAAAACTGGGGTTGTGGAGCAAATTTGCATTAATACTGGAAATGAGTACATCCCAAACAGAACTCACTGTCTGCAAGGACATTCTGTCAATCAATACAGCTGAATCTGTTCAGCAGCTACACTGAGTAGTTACTCTGCAGTATTCTGCTCTTATTTGCTGCCTTCTGGTACCCCCAATTGCTGCCTCCTCACTGGAGTGAAACTATGCAGAGTATGAGCTCTCCAGCCACTCAAGCCTGATCCCATTTGTACTGATGGGAAGTCTACTCTAAAAAGACAAACCACAACCCAGCATTTTTTCACAGTGAAAATGCCTTCTCCCAGAAGTACAGAAGCAGATGCTGGTGCTGCACAGCTTGTCTTCACCTCTACAGACATGCCACTGTGTGCACCTTCACCCTAGCAACCCCTGAGTGAAGCACCCCAACAGCTGCCTCCTGCACCAGGGGGGGACAATAAGCCAAGGGAGAGCTCTTCAGTCTTAGGAGAGCAGCATTTCACACAAGCAATTAAGCCATGAAAAGGTGTTCCAGGCATATCCCACTGACACTCAATCAATGCCTCTGAGAAAAGCTTCTGTTACTAAGGAAAAGGCTTAAACCAGAATAAACTAACAACCTGGTTACTTCATCTTCTGGCTGAGGAAAAAAACTAGCTTTTCACCTCTAAGCAAAAGTGCTTTTTAGTCTATTAAAACCTATCACAATGCTGCAACTGCCTGAGAGTGAAGAGTAACAGCAGGACAGGTCTCAGTGAGTTTGTGTAACTGAAGCAAATCACTCATTAATTAACCACCTCAGTCCTCACCCAGTTGACAGAAAGAGGAGACATCACAAGAATCTCTACTCTGGAGAAATGATCTATTGATATGGCCAAGCAATCATCAAGACCTAGAATAAGAAGCATTATGATAATTGAGAGTTCTGCATTTGCAGCTGGTAAGTTTTGAGCTTTACCTGTCTTGTCTTTGCTGATGTTTCAATGAAAGGAATTCCATAACTTCTTGCTAAATCCTGAGCTTGTTTTGTATCTACTGTTCTGGAAGGCAAATCACATTTGTTTCCTACTAGCACCATTGGGACGTCTTCAGAGTCTTTAACTCTCTTTATTTGTTCCCTATAAAGAGACACATTGCATTAATAAGTATTAATAGTTTATATGGTAATTTTAAAACAAAAAAAAAAACAAACCCCAAACATAAAGAATTATATTGGAATATGTTAATTCACTGCACATGCACTATTAAAAAAAAACAAAAACCCCAAACCAAAATTGACCAATCCTGTCCCTATCAAAATTATCATCTTATTTGTTCAAAACAAAACAGAGATTGATATTTTGCAAACAACTATAGAATTTGGTTTGTTTTTGGTTTGTGTGTGTGGTGTTGTTTTGTTTGTTTTGGGGTTTTGTCTGGTTGGTTGTTTTTTACTGAAGTCAGCATTAAAAGCTCTGCATTTAGACACCTTTTTTTTTAAACTCTGAAGACCAGCAGTCTAGTTGACTACAGAGAGAAACTTAATAAGAGAGTCATTTAAACACCAGTTTGAAAGCATCTTGAAATACTAGTTAGATGCACTTGTCAAGAATCTCAAACAAGAAATAGGTGGTTTTCATTTGTGATCCTACTGTGCTAACTTATTTCTTGCTGGGTTTTGTTTTGAAGTCACCAGTACCAAAAGGCTCACTCAGAACATTTTATAGGCAATGAAATGTATATAAAGGATGGCTAGCCCACCTGAAATACAAACTAGAGAGTCTTGAAAGTGTCCTCATTCACACTACTGATCTCCCCCAGGATAATTNAAAACTAGCTTTTCACCTCTAAGCAAAAGTGCTTTTTAGTCTATTAAAACCTATCACAATGCTGCAACTGCCTGAGAGTGAAGAGTAACAGCAGGACAGGTCTCAGTGAGTTTGTGTAACTGAAGCAAATCACTCATTAATTAACCACCTCAGTCCTCACCCAGTTGACAGAAAGAGGAGACATCACAAGAATCTCTACTCTGGAGAAATGATCTATTGATATGGCCAAGCAATCATCAAGACCTAGAATAAGAAGCATTATGATAATTGAGAGTTCTGCATTTGCAGCTGGTAAGTTTTGAGCTTTACCTGTCTTGTCTTTGCTGATGTTTCAATGAAAGGAATTCCATAACTTCTTGCTAAATCCTGAGCTTGTTTTGTATCTACTGTTCTGGAAGGCAAATCACATTTGTTTCCTACTAGCACCATTGGGACGTCTTCAGAGTCTTTAACTCTCTTTATTTGTTCCCTATAAAGAGACACATTGCATTAATAAGTATTAATAGTTTATATGGTAATTTTAAAACAAAAAAAAAAACAAACCCCAAACATAAAGAATTATATTGGAATATGTTAATTCACTGCACATGCACTATTAAAAAAAAACAAAAACCCCAAACCAAAATTGACCAATCCTGTCCCTATCAAAATTATCATCTTATTTGTTCAAAACAAAACAGAGATTGATATTTTGCAAACAACTATAGAATTTGGTTTGTTTTTGGTTTGTGTGTGTGGTGTTGTTTTGTTTGTTTTGGGGTTTTGTCTGGTTGGTTGTTTTTTACTGAAGTCAGCATTAAAAGCTCTGCATTTAGACACCTTTTTTTTTAAACTCTGAAGACCAGCAGTCTAGTTGACTACAGAGAGAAACTTAATAAGAGAGTCATTTAAACACCAGTTTGAAAGCATCTTGAAATACTAGTTAGATGCACTTGTCAAGAATCTCAAACAAGAAATAGGTGGTTTTCATTTGTGATCCTACTGTGCTAACTTATTTCTTGCTGGGTTTTGTTTTGAAGTCACCAGTACCAAAAGGCTCACTCAGAACATTTTATAGGCAATGAAATGTATATAAAGGATGGCTAGCCCACCTGAAATACAAACTAGAGAGTCTTGAAAGTGTCCTCATTCACACTACTGATCTCCCCCAGGATAATTCAGTATCATAGTAAGGGAAGTTATAATTGATCTGGCATGACAGCCACCAGAAACTCTATTTCTAAGTGTATAATTATAAGTAATTGTTTCAAAAGACAACATAAAGAAATTACTAACAGGTTGCTTTTTAGCCAGTCACCCTGGAGTGCTGGTTTTGTGTCTCATGTGTCACTCTTCTAGTAACATTCCAGAGGTATTTCCCCTCCACTTCAGAGAAACCTAATGATTGACATTGGCTGTACAATGCCAACTGCCCAGGTTTTTCCTTCTAGACATAAAATGTAATCTATGGACCAGGAATAATGTACCTTTAGATAAGTCTTCACTGTTAATACCCAGAAATACTGAAGTCATATTAGTTTACACTAGAAATTGCCAGTTTGCCCTCAGACACCATTTCAGAAGAGCTTATTCCATCACCCAGGATGGGTTGCTTGCTCTTCCACATCTAAGACAAGATTATCTTTCCATATACACACCTATAATGGTGAATATCTTCAAAAGATTTTGTGTTGTTTATAGCAAATACACACAGGAAACCTTCTCCTGTTCTCATATACTGGTCCCTCATTGCACTGTATTCTTCTTGACCTGCTGTATCAAGAATATCCAAGAGACAGGTTTCTCCATCAATTACTACTTGCTTCCTGTAGGAATCCTAAGAAGAGAAGAACAATCAGACCTTGGTTAAGCACAAACAGGTAAGATTTCCAACACTTACAGCTCAGGAGGTACTGAAGTTGTTTACTAGCAATCAAACATCACTGAAGTTAAAACCCACTTGACAGGTGGGCAAATGACAGGAGGAAAATCATGTCCTGTATTTACATGTATTCAGTAATTCAGAAGTGGAAAGATGACTGAAAGGACATGTTTTTATCTATATTCAGGGTGTTGAGTGAGCAATAGTACATGTGCACACACAGAAGTTGTGCAGGGTTCTTATTTTACACAAAAGGTCAAATATGGATCCTGATCAAAAGCATCTTCCCTTTGTCTCTGTTAACAGATGAGCAGAACAAAAACAAAGCAACAAAAAAAAACAACCCTTAAAATCCTGATAAAAAGGTTTGGCTTTGCTTAAGCTTAAGTGAATTTAAGTACAATTTTTATGAAAGCACTGTGCCATACCACCACATGAAATAAAACAAAGACAACTCAAAAAAATCTGCATCACTGACAGTATAAAATGTCTTCAGTGTTTGGGACAGAAAATCTGTTTTGTGTGCCTAAGCAGGTGCATATAATGAATTATATTTAAGTCACCAAAATACAGTTGATATATTCAAGGTTCAGGCTTTCCTAGCAAAGACAGAGCAACAGATTGATATCAAAGTCCTGATGAGCTGGTTCACAGAGATGTTGAAAGAAGGGATTTCAATGCTATCCATTCAGAGTTTTCAGGTCACTGATTCAGGAGGCTTAAAATCTGTACAAAGTCCCAAGCATCAAGATATGAGTCTCTCTTTACAGCTCTTTTTGGTGCCAGGCTTCTGTGAGCTCATAGTTGTAGTGATAAGATCATAAGCATTACTTTCCAATAACTTCTATAACTATCTAAATGTTGGATCTAAAACCATACCAATAACCTTTAAAAATAAGTCACTGGGCAGTTGCATGAATTATTCTCAGGGAATCTGTAAGAAATAAAAGGTAAACAAAATCTTGGCATTGCCTTTCAGCTCTCTTAGCTAGAAATTAAGACAGCACTGCTGCTAAGAGAACACCACAGAGAACTGAACCCAAGCTACTGGGAAGGGAATGAAAAGAATTCAAGCTGCAATTTTAGTCAACTTCAAAATGAATTTAGAATGATCTTCTGAGGCACAGCACACCTCCCTCCTTGTGTCCTCACAAAACACCCTCCTCCTCTTCTCTTTTGCTGCTCACACTGAAATAACAAGCAGGAGGTAAGTGTGGAACCACCAGCTTCAACTAAACAAACTCTGTCATCTCACACTTCTCTTGGGTCTGGATGACATTTAAATTATTAAAAGAATTAAAAGCTTAAAAGAAAAAAAAAAAGAGACACATATTCACTCCAATTCACTTAAATTCAGTATCAGATCCATGTCCTAGGATATCTTTGTCACAGCTGACAGTGGAGCAGGAGGAGAGCTGCTGTCACTGTTCCAGGCATATTTCCAAAGCTCACTTTTTCTCTTCTTGCAATTTGGCTGCTAGTTTTGTACTATGAAAAGCAGTTCTTGAAAAGCCTGTATTTATTCCTTTACATTTTAGAACTTCAAAGGAAAATAAGATTCCCCTCAAGTGAGATCTAAACAAAAGCTTTAAGTAACTTTCAGCATATAAAATGATTTTTAAGAGAAGAGAAAATCCATTTTAAGAACTGCTGGCTTTAGAATGTCTACCTTGGTGGCAGCAGCAATGATGCACCACACGGGTTAAAAAATAAAATAAAAATATTAAAAAAAAATATTTTGCCCCCTTCCAGAGAGAAAACTGTCCCTAACTAGAAAGTGGATTTAAGGCACAGGGAAAAGAGACATGGAAAGAAAATTCAGACTTATTTATTTCCAAGCTACTGAAATAATCATCACTTTGTGGTTTTGCTNCACTCCAATTCACTTAAATTCAGTATCAGATCCATGTCCTAGGATATCTTTGTCACAGCTGACAGTGGAGCAGGAGGAGAGCTGCTGTCACTGTTCCAGGCATATTTCCAAAGCTCACTTTTTCTCTTCTTGCAATTTGGCTGCTAGTTTTGTACTATGAAAAGCAGTTCTTGAAAAGCCTGTATTTATTCCTTTACATTTTAGAACTTCAAAGGAAAATAAGATTCCCCTCAAGTGAGATCTAAACAAAAGCTTTAAGTAACTTTCAGCATATAAAATGATTTTTAAGAGAAGAGAAAATCCATTTTAAGAACTGCTGGCTTTAGAATGTCTACCTTGGTGGCAGCAGCAATGATGCACCACACGGGTTAAAAAATAAAATAAAAATATTAAAAAAAAATATTTTGCCCCCTTCCAGAGAGAAAACTGTCCCTAACTAGAAAGTGGATTTAAGGCACAGGGAAAAGAGACATGGAAAGAAAATTCAGACTTATTTATTTCCAAGCTACTGAAATAATCATCACTTTGTGGTTTTGCTTCCCCACCCCTCAGAAAAAAAAACACAGAAAAAACCAACATCAAACTTGAAATCACATTTGTCACTGTGGGAAAGAAAACTGAGGCACCACATTAAAAGCTCAGGCTGCTGGGACCTCCACTCCCACCATGGTGAACACCAGTGGAAATATACCCAAGACAAGTGTTACCTCCTGCAAACCAACCTGGGCTGTGACAAACAATTGTCTCAGCATATCTATATTAAAAAAAATATATATATTCTGATTTTATTCATCACTTAACCTGCTTTTATTAGCATTTCAGGAAACATGGATTATGCTAAAGGTGTAACTGCATCTGCTCACAAGCACTGCTCAGTAAATGTGACAGGGAACCTCAGCTCTATGCTGTACATGGAATTTAGCTAAACCCCAAACTCACTGCTGAATAAATCCCATCTCAGCAACTACTGTTTTGTAAGAATCCATTGTACCAGTGAATGTTAAAAGATCCCAGCTCCTAAACTCAGCTGTTACTATGCACTGGTGGAAGTTTCACAGGTGCACAGGTCATTTAAGAACACAGACTTAAACATCAGTATTCCTAAATTAGCTGAGGGATTTTGCTTATCCAATTGAAAAAAAACAAAACTCTGACAGCCTACAAGGAAAGTTGTATTTTCTCAGTTAAAAAATAACATGTATTTAGCACGAAAACATGCTGAAGATGTAGTAAAAAAGCAAAATAACATTAAAATGATAGGTTAGAAGATAGCAAAAAAAAATATTTAGCAAAACCTTAACCAGTAGAGGGCACTGGCCCAACTGTTCTNATCAGATCCATGTCCTAGGATATCTTTGTCACAGCTGACAGTGGAGCAGGAGGAGAGCTGCTGTCACTGTTCCAGGCATATTTCCAAAGCTCACTTTTTCTCTTCTTGCAATTTGGCTGCTAGTTTTGTACTATGAAAAGCAGTTCTTGAAAAGCCTGTATTTATTCCTTTACATTTTAGAACTTCAAAGGAAAATAAGATTCCCCTCAAGTGAGATCTAAACAAAAGCTTTAAGTAACTTTCAGCATATAAAATGATTTTTAAGAGAAGAGAAAATCCATTTTAAGAACTGCTGGCTTTAGAATGTCTACCTTGGTGGCAGCAGCAATGATGCACCACACGGGTTAAAAAATAAAATAAAAATATTAAAAAAAAAAAAAATAATTTTGCCCCCTTCCAGAGAAAACTGTCCCTAACTAAAAAGTGGATTTAAGGCACAGGGAAAAGAGACATGGAAAGAAAATTTAGACTTATTTATTTCCAAGCTACTGAAATAATCATCACTTTGTGGTTTTGCCTTCCCACCCCTCAGAAAAAAAAAACCAAAAAAACCAACAAACTTGAAATCACATTTGTCACTGTGGGAAAGAAAACTGAGGCACCACATTAAAAGCTCAGGCTGCTGGGACCTCCACTCCCACCATGGTGAACACCAGTGGAAATATACCCAAGACAAGTGTTACCTCCTGCAAACCAACCTGGGCTGTGACAAACAATTGTCTCAGCATATCTATATTAAAAAAAATATATATATTCTGATTTTATTCATCACTTAACCTGCTTTTATTAGCATTTCAGGAAACATGGATTATGCTAAAGGTGTAACTGCATCTGCTCACAAGCACTGCTCAGTAAATGTGACAGGGAACCTCAGCTCTATGCTGTACATGGAATTTAGCTAAACCCCAAACTCACTGCTGAATAAATCCCATCTCAGCAACTACTGTTTTGTAAGAATCCATTGTACCAGTGAATGTTAAAAGATCCCAGCTCCTAAACTCAGCTGTTACTATGCACTGGTGGAAGTTTCACAGGTGCACAGGTCATTTAAGAACACAGACTTAAACATCAGTATTCCTAAATTAGCTGAGGGATTTTGCTTATCCAATTGAAAAAAAACAAAACTCTGACAGCCTACAAGGAAAGTTGTATTTTCTCAGTTAAAAAATAACATGTATTTAGCACGAAAACATGCTGAAGATGTAGTAAAAAAGCAAAATAACATTAAAATGATAGGTTAGAAGATAGCAAAAAAAAATATTTAGCAAAACCTTAACCAGTAGAGGGCACTGGCCCAACTGTTCTGGGGATTAGGACAGATTTACAAGAGTTAGTACAGTTAAAAAAACACTTAAAAATGCTCTATAGCTATAGATCTGTGCTTGGACATCTACTTCAAATAAGATATGGAAGTATGTGACACATACAAAGCATACACATTTTAATAACAGCATCCACCCAAACATCTTAATTCCTCCCCATGCCTCTCATCTTCTCCTATGCTCAGATGTAAACCAATAAAATTCTCAAGCAGGCCATGAAATTTGACATTTTCCAAGCAAAGTTACTTGTTGCATCGAGTCTATTCTGCTGAAAACAGTAACATCAGCATTATAAACACCTCTGTGGTCAAGTAACTAGTGTATTCCCCCCCCCCTTCAATTGCATGTCTTCACAACATGGGAATTTTCTAAGTGTTGAAGTTGAATCCCAGGAATTATTATTTAATAACCCTGTAGTTATGGACTCCACTATAGATAACTGAGTTCTTTCCTCTGTTTACCCCCAAAAAATTAGCTTTTTTTTTTCTCTGTGAGGAAAAAATCAGTATTTTGGCAACAGCTGTGCCAATGAAAGAGACAGTAATACTGGAGAAACACTGGTAGTGACACTGCTGAACCACTGCAACCAGCATTATTTACCATCTCCACATCACACACCACTTCTTAAAACTCTTTTTCTTCCTTACAAGCTTCCCTACATGATGGTTGCACTGTGTGCACACACACACTGGAGATTCACCCCCTAAGGGGGAAGATTCTCCTCTATTCTTAATATTTCTGAATTTCCAAGGCAGCAGTGGCACAGTGTTGCAGGAGATTAATCCTAAGGCATGCAACAAGTTGTGGAGTCTGGTAAAACCCATTAAAGGGTTTCTTTGCTGTCAGAAAACACTTATTCTGCACCACACCAGTGTTACAGTCACCCTCCATGTTGCCAAAGAAAAGCCACACTTCTGGGATTGGAGGTTCTCTCTATAAGGAACTGTGTTTTCATTTTATTTTCTATTAAAATGTACTTGTAATTGCTCAAATTACTCAGCTTGTTGATTAGCAAAGTCCCTCGAGTGATTTTAGTAATGGCATTTAGGTTTCTGTGTTCCTAACAGCAACACCACCTCATGTAGAGCCTCCACAGTAACTTCTGCAAAGCACAAGCCTAACTTAAGAAATAATGCATAAACCCTAACCTAAGAAAAATCCAGATGATTAAAAGTATTACAAAGACCAACATCCTTCAAAGTTCCTTTTGTAGGAAAAAAAAAAAAAAGGAAAAAAAAAAAAAATCAGGCTTCAAAGTTTTACTTCATTCAGTGTTAATTCTAGGGCACCTTTCTCACCATATAAAACAGATCCTAGAGATAGATGCTGAGAAAGTTTGACACATACATTTCAGAACTCCCAATTTTCCCATCTGGACATCAAACAGAAATTCACAGAGAAGAGGTTGCCTGCAAAGCCACTAAGTTTTGGTGAATTTGGCACATGCTTTGTCACCAAGAACATGCATCTAAACTGTACAACAAAACATGGCAATCAACACCACACTTTAATTGATCAGAATTGTTAATTTTCTGTTGGTGCAGCCAAACAAAGCCAGATACAACAGGACAGCACGATTCTGGTCCCATGCTGACCATTACCTTTGAGCTCATTTAACATAAAGCCTTGCCCTATGTTTTGGTAGCAAGCATCCAAAAGTAACCAGCTACCATTGTTCCTAATAGCCCTGCACTAAAAAAGGATAAGATTAAATTGTTTACCTCTATTGTCGGGTCATATTCATCCACAAAGTGGTTCTGAATCAGCTGTATTGTCAAAGCACTCTTGCCTACACCACCAGCTCCAACGACAACAAGTTTATATTCTGTCATTTTTTTAGCAGACCTGATGACAAAGAAACCAACATTAAGCAGAAAGAGTCAGGCTGCGACTAACGGGGCTGCTGCTGCTGCATTTTCAGTCAGTTTCACGTTCCTTTACTATTACGGGAAAGCAACTCCCTCCCTGAAAGACAAGACAAAAAGCTATGAGGGAAGGCAGTCTGGTAGCGCGGGGCAGATTTCTCCCTCCGCTCTGTTCCCCCCTAAACCCCGGGAGACCTCGTGGGTTTCAGCAGAGCCCCCCAGCCCGGGAGCCGCCTCCTGCTGCGGCTGCCAGCGCAGCTTCACCTGCCGCCACCCAGACACAACCGCGGCTGGGCTTCTGTTTCCCGGGCGAGCTCAGCGGGACCGCCCCCCCGAATCCGGGCCGCTGAGGCGGCTGCGGGACCCGAGCCCCCGAGCCCCGTCCCCGCAGCCCCGGGGCAGCGACGCCAAACTTTCCGGCTCCCGCCGCGGGGGTTTTAAGTCATTTGTGAGGAGGGGGAAAAAAAAATAAATCAAAAAAACCAAAATCCACCAACCATCAAACCCCGAAGATAAGGAAAAGGGGAGACTGGGGGGGTTGGCTCGGCACAAGCCGCAGCTTGCCGGGCTCCCGAAGGGCGTTGGCCACCTGTCCCGCCGCTGCCAGCCGCCACCCCGCCCGCGCCGCAGGGAAGGCCGGCGAGGGGCAGCCCGGGGCCGCTCACATCCCACCCACCCCGGGGCCGCTCAACCTCCGGGGCCGCTCCCCAGGGAAGGCCGGCGGAGGGGCAGCCCGGGGCCGCTCCCCCCCCGCCTCGAGCCCGCTCACCCACCCTGGGCTCGCTCATGCCCCCGGAGCCGCTCACCCCCCCTCCTGGGCCCGCTCATCCCCCCGGAGCCGCTCAACCCCCCTCCTGGGCCCGCTCACGCCCCGCGGGGCCGCTCAACTCCCCCCCCAGGGCCGCTCAACTCCCCCCCCAGGGCCGCTCGCTCACCCCCCCGGGGCCGCTGCCCAGGGCGCAGCCCCTTGGGCGGCAGCGGGACAGGCGGCGGGAGGCGGCCCTCGCCTGCTCGCCGGTGTTCCTGCCCCTCCGCCGTCGGCAGGAAGAAGGGGGCAGGGGAAGAGCGGGGCGGGCGGCCCCGGGAAACCCGCACCACTTCCCCCTGCCCCACCTCGAAGGGAAAAAGAAGCCGGAGGGGGATGGGAAGGAGAGAAGAAAGCAAGCGCGGAGGCTCGCTGTGGTTCAGCGGGGTAAGGGACAGGCGAGTACCTGCCTGGAGCTGCAGCCAGCCGACGGAAGGACGCCGGCGCCTCCCTCGCCCGCCCCGCCGCGCCGCGCCCGCCGCTCCGCTCCCTGCCCGTCCCGCTCTGAAATGGCGGGGGGCGGGGGGGGCTGGGGGTGCCGAGGGAGCCGAACGCCGAGAGGGTGGGTGGATGGATGGATGGATGGACGGACGGGGGCGATCGATGCGCTCGGTGCTCCCCCGCCCCTTGCGGCAGCCGCGGCTCCTCCCTCCCGCCAGAGCCCTCCCCGCGCGCCTGGGCGGCTGAGGCGGCGGGAGGAGGAGGGAGGAGGAGGAGGAGGGTGGAGGAAGGTGGAGGAGGAGACGGGGCCGGGACCGCCCGTCGCGGGCCGCGGGGTGAGGGGCTGGCTGAGGGGCGGGCTTTTGTGTCGCGCCGTGAGGGGAAAGCGCGTCCGGGAAGCGACAGTCGCAGCTCTCCGCGCCATTTCCCCGTCCCGCGGGGAACGCGGCGCTGAGGGGAACGAGGCTTCGTGGCCGCCCTTAAGGGCAGCGCTGAGACACTGACGGGGCTTTGATATCCGTAAGTGGGCAGGAGAATGTGAGCGGGGGCTTCTCGGAGCTGCGGAGCTGAAGCGCCCGCCCAGCCCGGCTGCTGCACACACTCACGCTGGTTCTGGTAGCGCCTGCCGGCGGGATCGACAGGGAGAGTGTGAATGTGGGGGGTTTTTGGATACCAGGTAACAACTGCACAGTGAATCAGAGAATGGTTAGGGCTGGAAGGGGCCTCCAAAGGGCATCTAGTGCAGCCCCCTGCAGGGAGCAGGGACACCCTCAACTAACCCAGGCTGCTCAGAGCCTTGGCCAACCTCCCCTGCAATAGCTCCAGGGATGGGGCCTCAACCACCTCCCTGGGGAGCCTGTGC
>VYZU01076545.1:83008-105252 GCA_013401355.1 Ceyx cyanopectus
CTGGCAGGGGCTGCCCAGGGAGGTTGTGGAGTCTCCTGCTCTGGAGACATTCCAGCCCCCCCTGGATCTGTTCCTGGGTGACTTGGTCTAGGTGCCCCTGCTCTGGCAGGGGGGTTGGACTGGATGATCTTCTAGCTCCCTTCCAACCCCTCACATTCTCTGATTCTGTGTAACTGGAAGAAAACCTCTGGCGTGCTAATCTGTCTGTTCCCACTGTTGCCAAGGCACAGGGGGGGTACAGGGCAGGGGGTGCTACTGCTGGATACAGTCACCCCCAACCCTGTCAGTCATCTTTACCCATATAACCAAACTCCTCCTTGGCACAGCAGCTTCTCCACACTGTCACAGCCGTGGGCAGAAGACAGTGGGGCTGTCTGCACTGCTCCTGCCTGTTCCTTTACCTCTTCCCTCCCCTTCATTTTAAGATCAGGTCCCTGTGCTCGAGATCCTAGGTACTACTTTGCTGCTGGGAGCTTTCATCCCATTTCATTTCAGGAGATCCCACTGTATATTTACCAGCTTACAAAGTCAGAATTACTGGGGAATGGCTGCATTTACTCCAGCCTTGAGTAAGAACGAGTTACAGCGAAGTTTGTCTAATGGTGGTTAGCAAGTCAAACAGCCCTAGGAGCTACACTGAGAAGCAGTGCACAGAAGTGAAGTATTGCTGAGGTGTGACATGTACACTCAGAGATGCTTCTAAAAATAAAAGAAACTTCTGTGTAATCACAACAGCAGGATTTTAAGATCTCCTGCTCTTGCAGAAGCAGTCAAATAGATCCTGACATAGAGTACCAAGGAAGGAAATGTACGTGTTTATTTTGGACTGTTTGGATCATTGGATAGAAAGCTTATAGGAAAATGGAAAACATGCAGCAGTAATTTATTTCTAAAGGGAAGGGGGAGAAAAGTCAAGGAAATTCCCTCACAGTCTGCTTGGAGCCAGGTTTTCAGCTGGTGTAAATCTGCAGGATAGGTTAAAATTAGTGGAACGGGCTCATGTCCTGTTTACCAATAAAAAGCAATACAGCAGTGCTGAATTCCATTCAGTGGTGCTTTGAGGCCCTAAGGAGCATCAGCATTACTAGGCTCCTGCAGCTGGGGAAGACCAGGTCTTTGTTCTAGCATCAGACCCAGCTCTCATCAGCAGTGTAGCTGTGCAGCCAGCCCTCTCCCTTGTTAGTGTGTCAATAACCAGCAGCCTCCTCCTCTCTTTGCACCACCCTGGTAAGTCCCTCCCTGATCACCTTTAAATAAAATTTGAGTTTTGCAACAGCAATTTCCATTTGCTTGTCCCAGATCCTCAGGTCCCAGCTCTCAGCAGCTTTGCAGACCTGAAGTGTATTCTTCATAACCTCCTCAATATGTTATCAGCCATTACATTTGTTATTCCACATCATTGAATTTGATGCATCAAGACTTTTATGCAGCTTGCCCCTGCTCTCTAGGAATTCCACAGATAAATCATTGAAATGCACTGCAAACTGTCAAGGAACTGCTGACAAACTCCACTGTAGAAAGGCACTGGATAACCTTTTGCAGCAGAATGCTATTTTTAAGTGCTCTAATAAAGAGCACTATTGTTTTTGAAACTACATGGCTATGGTGAAAGGATTTAATGGTTTGCACATGATGTATCACACCCATGATAAAATTCTTCACAGAAAAGTTAGAATTCCCAAGCAGTAACCACAAACACAAAGTTGCTAAAGATACTGTGTGGGTTGATGCTCTGTCTTTGAGCATTTCGACCTCTCTGAGTGTCCTTTGTGTAACAGCACAGATAGAAAAGCCAGGCTTAATGACCTGGCTCCTTTTCCACACCGAGGGGTCAGAGCCCTGGGCAAAGGTTTTCCCCATTCAAAGGCAGAGAGGGAGAAGGGAGAGGAGTTCTGTCTGAACAACTGCCTCTGGGTTTTGTGAGCATCCTGAAAAGGAAGGACACCAAAGCATTTGCTTCTTGGGACGAGGCTGTGGTGCTTCTGCAAAGGGGAATTGACTGTGTGCTGTTTATAACCACCCTTGTGGTAGTCAGTTAGTGCCTGTATGTTCTTTAAATAGCTGTATTACCATAAGGAAATACCCAAGTCAGCACCTCTGTATCCTGCTTTTAGGAGGAAACCTGACCTACAAGGAAGGCATCAACATTTGCTGTTGCTTGGTGAAGGGGCAGAAAAAATTTAGCTAAAGCCTAAGGGCTGCTTGCTTTTCTTGGAGAGGTGGTTCCATCACACTTGGATCAGCTCTCACATGTGTCAGTTCTCCTCTGGGGTGACTCCAGTTACTTAGAGCTCTGAGTTGCTCTGTAATCCCACAAGTGGCAACGAGAAAAGAATCAAGCTTCAATAAACTGCTTCCTAAGTAAAGCAAGAAGGATATAATCAAGTAATTGATTCATTAATAGATTCCTCATTTATTCTAATTGCTGTTAAATATGGAAATATATCTTTCCAAATATTTGTCCCAGGAAATCACAGCTCTTTTATCTGATGCTTGTCTTACTGTATGAATCATTTTAAACTAGACAAGACAAACCACCAGAGAGTGTGTTAAGCAAAATGAGGATAGAGTTGCTGTTGATCAGAAGAACAAGATAGGCTTCCTCCTTTCTCAATGCTTACAGAATAAAGTTCTATAATATTGTTTTTTTTAACTGACATGCTGCTTTGGACAGCAATTCTGAAGAGCTTCACTGCAATACTTATGTCAAAAGAGGTCTTCATGACAAGGTGACACCTGAAAAAATGCATTTTCCAAAATACATTTGGAATAGAGAAGGGAAAATAAAAGCCACTGAAAAGGCATTGTCCACTGTAGCGTTACAACAACCACTGCAACAGCCTTTAAACTGCATTTTGCCATCTCAGCACAGTCTATGTGATTATAGACAAGAAACAGAAGACAGATTAACACACTAGATTTTTTCACACAGTATTTTACATGAAGAATCTGTTTGTAGAAGCTAAAGTGAGGCTATTAGAATCAATGAAGCCACTTGGGAATGACCCTATCATGAGATCAGACCTAACTGTAATAATATATTTTATATATTAATGAAGTTAAAGCTTCATTAACACCAGAATGAGTGGGGGGGATTAAGTTTTTCTCATACATTTCCTTTATTACTTGTCAGGTTTTGACAACACTCACATTTGGCTTGAGCTTGAGCATGAGTTACTAATGTTATCTGGTGTTCAAGGAGCAGAGGTTATTCAGTTTTACAGAGAACATAGCTAAAGAGTTAATAAGGCCTCAAATAGGGTTTTTTTTTACTGGAACCACCTCACTTGTGACTGGGCTGAGCTACATTTCACAGGCACTGTGTGTTTGGAAGCCTTGTTCACAAGAGCCTTGAAGAAACATAAAAATGAGTATTGCTGAGCACACTGGCAGCTCTGAGGCTCCACATCTACCTGACGGGACAAAACCATTTCTGTGGAACACGAGTCCTGGTGAGCAGGGAGTGTCTAAACAAATGCACAGATCACCCTGAAAGGGACAGCCCTGGTTCATTTGCACTCTGTCCCCAGCAGATCCTGCGTGTGGGTCAGCACCCCTGTGAACTGTTGTCTCCATGGGGGCCAGTCTGACACCTCCCACAGCACAGAGCAGAGCTCACCCAGGCATTCTGCAGAGAGCTCTGAGGTGGCCTCTGAGGTTTTACATGCTCATAGTCACCTGCTAGAGCTACTAAATCCTCATGCCATGGACTGATAGAGCAAAGCTCACCCAGGTTTTTCTGCAGAGAGCTCTGAGGTGGTCTCTGAGGTTTTACATGCTCATAGTCACCTGCTGGAGCTACTAAATCCTCATGCCATGGACTGATTTAAGCTTTGCTGTGCAAAGGGATGAAGCTGCTGAGCAAATACATCTCTGCAGGAGACATATTTCTTCTGTTCTTTTCCCCCAGCACCCTTGCCAGGGAGGGTTCAGCTGCCACCACTGCAGCCAATACCAGGGATGCTTCCCAGGGAGCAAGGCAAGAGTGGAAGCCTGTGAAAGGCAAGGAGAACACAGCTCAGTGGAAGTGTATCTGACAGGTATAATGTCTATCAAGAAGCCAAAGAAACATAGAAGCATAGCTCTGCTTTTTGTGAAGAACAATTCTTCATGTAGCAGGGATGTCACTCAGTTAATTTGAAGCATACCTCTAAAATTCCTATTGTACACCACTGCTGGCAAAGCTGTTTGACACCCAGGAAAGGAAGACACCCAAAATAAGAGCCCTACAATGACAGGGAGGGAGTGACCATGGAACATTTAGGACACCATGGAAGAGATTTGGCCTCCAGGCAGTTCTCACAGCACCTTGACATACATCATTAGTGAGGATGCTGGTGTTTATTTAGGGCTTGTGGTTGTAAAAAATAGAACAAAGATATTGGGGGTGAGACACACAATAAGCAAGGCAGTAAAATATTTTTTCTCCTCTCAGACTATCATAGAAGCAAGTTGAACCCCAAACCCATCCAGTCAGTTCACTTAACTCACACTCTCTTGACAGCTAACACATGCTACACAAGATTACTTTCCCACTTTCCCTTCTATCCCTCTGTTTCACATAAACTCCTAAATGAAATAATAATTGATGACTTGCTTTCACAAGCCTTTTGATTTTTTTTCTTTAGTCTGCACATCTCACAGATATTTCTCCAGCCCCTGCTCCTTATGGACCTGCATTGTACATCACTCTTACATTTTTATCAAAGGTTTCCTTTAACAGAGAGATGCTCCTTAGAAAAAGTTCAAAACTAAGTGTCCCTGAGCCTTGTGAGAGCAATCAGCATGGAATGTAATTTTTCTATGATGCTCAAATCAGTGTTTTCCTGGGAATTCTTATTTTCTTTTTTTTTTTTTTTGGAAGAAAACTTGGTAGAGTTAAAACTAATGTTACTTTTTGGAAATATGAACTCAAATTAGCTCCTGAACTTTGTAGCTTATGCCCATCCATTCATTTAAATGTTAATTAGTAAAATACTCACTGAAGGCAGAGAAAGAATTAGTATAATCTGACATTACAGTCATCGTGTACTGATCGAACAGTACAATTAGAATGCATTACAGGGATCTAATTCAGATGACTTTATTTAAGCCTATTCTGCTTTGCAGTTCCTTTGTTTCAAGGAGAACAAGATAAAGGCTGGCTAGGTGAGTAATAAACAGATATATTAATGTACATTAATCAGATAGTAAAATCTTATTCAAGAGTCATGTTGTGCAAGATGCTGTACAAATAAAGACAAACTTAGCTTAGAATTTTATTGAGGAAAACAAGCATGTATTTTCATTCAGATGAGCTGTTCTATGAAAAGGAGATGGAATTTCACTATTTGAATTTCCTAGTTTTTAGTGTAAACTGAGGTACTCAAACCCTGCATTGAATGCATGAGCTACAGAGGTTAAAGGTAGCAGAGCAGAGTTTTGGGCAGTGTGGGGGAAGGGTAAGAATAGAATGTATCTTTTCTTTAGCAGCTTTCAAGAACTAGTTCTCACAAATTTCTGAAATATTTTCTGTGGCATTTAATGAAGTCACATGAAGACTCCCTCCTCAAGAGATGCTATTGTCTCTTGCAAACGTGCTTTTTCAAAGCACACTCCTTCACTGGCTAACATGTGATAAAAACAAGCAGTAAAGGACAAGGAAAACTTTGGATAAATGGAACATTCCTTTTCTGTGGCAAACAAGTAGCTCAGAAACTTGAGGACAGCAGCCAGTGTTGCCAGGTCTAATGCATGGAGGACAATTACAAGCTCAGTGATGTTGGGTGCCCTATCCCATAGGCAGAGATTGACCAAATTTTAGCAAATAAATGCACTCTATCTAACTTTTCTACTCAGTTTCTGTTAGAAAAAAAAAATAAAAATATATATATATATATCCTGCAGGTTCTATATGTGTGTGTTTTACAGAGCTGGTACAACATAAATGTACTGAGTTTTTTGTCAAAATGTGTTCTGCTTCAGACACATCCACAAAAGTGGGTGAAAAATTGCTTAATGCACACTGATGGCTCTGAAATCTCTTTGTGTGAAGAAATTTCTGTAAATGATGTATAGCTCTACTTTTGTTCCTTTAAAGGCGTTTCTTTTTGTGGTTTATTGTCTCAGGCTAATGTAAGTGGTTATGCCACTGTTGTGCATTTGCAAATTGGTGTATGAATAAATAACAAACTGTTTATATTTTAATTTTCACGTTCTATGGGCACTGAGAATGTATAACTGGAATCCACAACTGAGGAGTCACTATGATGGAAGGATGCACATAGCTAAGTACTGGCTTTATAACATCTTGCTTGAAGATGTTTCCTTTTGTAAACTCCAATGTGAGATGAGGGGAGATCTATGTTTTAGTTTATCTGAACCACCAAAGTTTACAGTGAAGGAAAAGAGTGGGTGGGAAGTGAGGAAAAAGGAGGCTGGGGGAAAAAAAACAAACCACAAAAACATTTCAGCTGTTGTCTGTCCACATTCTAAATGCAGCATCTTCTAATCTATTGATATGTAAAACAGCAATTTCATACCTTGAAAATATTTTGCATGAGCCTGATGATGTTATGGCTATTTTCCCTCCACCTGCTTGAATAAACAGTGCCATGGGGTGATTTTCCCCTCACAGCCTGAGTCATTTCCTTTCCCTTTGCTTCAAGCTCTTCTAGGCTGCAACTGACACCACCTCTTCATCATGGGAGCCCTTCAAGTCTCTGCCCTCAGCTGCAGTTAGATGAGGTGCAAGAATTAGCCTCTATTGTGACACTTGTCAGGGTGTGAAGTTAGTTATTGTGGTTTAAGTGCCCACGTGGACACTCTGTACTAAAAGTGCCTTTTTTTGTGGCTTAGCTTGCCCCATTTCCAAAGCAGCCTATGCTAAGGCCATATTTTCTACAAGGAAAAATAGCTTGTAATAGCTTATAATAGCTTGTATTCCTCACTACCTCCTATGCAGAGATGGTTATTGCCATGGAATTACACTCTGGAATTGCATAGCTAAATCTTGGATAGTTTTACATTTAAAAAAAAATAAATATATATTTTGTGTCTATTCAAATATCTTTTCTGCTACCAACTGCCAGCAACTTTATCTGGCTGTATAAAACATGATCTTTCTTGATTTCCTTTTCACCAGCATTTTGAAATGCCTTCACTAAGTGATATTTTATAGACTTCACTGTCATACCACAGATAAACCACAGCTTTGTAGCAAAATTCATGCTGATGAGATGTTGCTGTAGAAATACTTAAAATACAAACAGCTTTAATCTGCAGCCATTGTGATGGGGAAAATAAATGACAAATACTTACAGCTTTTACCACGCCAAAAAAACTGTTCTAAACCAACAGACTCTTGAAAAGAGCTGCCACAGATCCAGTTTTTCCTCTGATGTGCCCTTTTCCTCTCCCAGCATCCCACCTGGAGCCACTAGTAGGAAGTGTGAGCTAAGCCAAGTTTTCTTCTCTAAAGACTTTCAAAACCCATGTGGATCTGTTCCTGTGTGGGCTGCCCTGGGTGCCCCTGCTTGGTTGGACTGGATGATCTCCAGAGGTCCCTTCCAACCCCTAACATTCTGCAGCTCACATGGGAGCACACCCAGGGTTTCAGCATCTGTGGCAGCCTGGGAGGCAGGAGGGTGACAGCAGCAGGTGCCATGCAAGTTGGCACTGGCAGCCAAGAAGGCCAATGGCAGCCTGGGCTGCAGCAAGAGAAGTGTGGGCAGCAGCTGGAGAGAGGGGATTCTGCCCCTCTGCTCTGCTCTGCTCACACCTCCCCTGGAGCCCTGCAGCCAGCTCTGGAGCCCTCAGCACAGGAGAGACATGGAGCTGCTGGAGCAGGGCCAGAGGAGGCCACAGAGATGCTCAGGGGCTGGAACAGCTCTGCTGTGGGGACAGGCTGAAGGAGCTGGGGTTGTTCAGCCTGGAGAAGAGAAGGCTCTGGGGAGACCTTAGAGCACCTGCCAGTGCCTGAAGGGGCTGCAGGAAGGCTGCAGAGGGGCTGTTTCCAAGGGCCTGCAGTGAAAGGACGAGGGGGAATGGGTTGAAATGAGAGCAGAGGAGATTGAGACTGGATCTCAGGAAGAAGTTGTTTCCCTTGAGGGTGGTGGCTCAGTGGCACAGGCTCCCCAGGGAGGTGGTTGAGGCCCCATCCCTGGAGCTATTGCAGGGGAGGTTGGCCAAGGCTCTGAGCAGCCTGGGTTAGTTGAGGGTGTCCCTGCTCCCTGCAGGGGGCTGCACTAGATGCCCTTTGGAGGCCCCTTCCAGCCCTAACCATTCTGTGATTCTAGTTTCCTTTTCTAATCACTCAGTCTCTCTCTCCCTTACTCCTTTTCTCTCCCCCTCTGGGGAGGGAGGGGGGTTAAAGAAAGCATCTGTTACCAGTCTGGGTGTTGCCCTGACCCTGACCCATGATTAAGTTAGATGCTGCCACTGCAACTGCTCAGGAGTTCACTCACCACAACATTTGACAGCATCATAAATTAGCGTTCATTATTTCGTTTAGAGCATGGAAGACCTTTGGAGAAAGAACTGAATGATAAGTTGCTTTGAGTTGTTTTTATGTTACAGAGGTTTACCTTTTAACAACCTGAGTTATGACATATTTTTAAAAAGCAATTGTGTCTCTTTCCAGATTTTATAGGCAGCCTTCACAAGAGCTGGGAGAGAAAAGAAAGAATAACAGGCATTTCACCCTGAAACAAAAAAGAATTGTGGATCTCAGCTTAGGGATGTTCAAATTAATTTCTACTTAGATGATAAATCTATTTTTCATGGATTTGTAACTCGGCTTCAGGCATACTTAAAGAGTTGAATCTCGACAGGCAAAGTTTTCAGGTCGGGATAATATTTTTAGCAATAGTTTAATAATTAAAAAAAATAAGAAAAGAAAAACATAGGTTGGTTTTAAGTTTAGAAAGTAAAAGAGAGGCTTAAAAAGCATGGGCTGTGTCACATTTGGACACCCATGTTTGTTTGTTTTTTTCTCTTAAAGAACAGCAACAAAATCCTTATCCAACCTGCTTCCAGCTTGATAGATAGTAAAAGATACTTCAGATTTATCCTTTTAAAATTGCCCACAGGAGGCCTATTTCATATTCAAGAGTAAATAACCCATCTCAGCTAATAATCCTTAAAATCTGAAATCAAAGCACTGTTGTGAATTTTAATGGTTATGAGTAATGAGCAGATCTTCAGCTCATACAACTCCTTGTAATTCCAGGAGTGGCAACAGAACTACATCAACTAGCATCACTGGAGATGTAGATAGTAAACATATAGTACACTGCCTCTCTCTAATTCAGTAATCCTGAGACAGTAAAGTATTAATACATTAATTAATACATTAAAAGACATGAAGAACCAGTGAGAGGACACCAAGCAGCTCAGCATGCCACGTTTAAAAGGCATGATGACCATTCTGGTGGAGCCACAAAATCTTTGGCTTTACAGTTTTGCTCAACCTCAAAATGACAGAGGGGCTGAGGCAATCCTGCCAGCATGTGAATTAGTGGTTCCAGGCAGCCTAGGAGCTCAGCCACTGCTACAGCTAAGCAGGAGGGCAGAAAAGGTGTGGAGCAGGCAGAGCAAATAGGAAGGTCCATTTTTGCTCCACAACTTACACTCTCTTGTTTGCTTCTGCTGCACAATCTCTCTTCTGTGATTTAGACTCCCTTCAGCATCGTGGGCTGGATTCAGCTCCAGCTGCTGGTGCTGACCTACCTCTCTGTGTGTTGCAGCAGCTGTTCAAAAACACTATCTGGTGCTTTCTTAAGAGAAATAGAGATTTAAAATCAAGATGGTTTATGCTCCCAACCCGGAGCAGGAAATTCTTCAGGACACTAAGGCACCCCCTGCAACAGAATCACCCTTATGAGATTATTTTAAAGCAGCTATGGGGTTAAATACCTTGGAGCCAAACTGATCCCAGTCCTGTAAAGTTTAAAGAGAACAGGACAAGAACTTTCACAGATTTAACTCTCACTGCAGGTTCTGCATTCAGTTCAGCTCATTTGGGCATGAAGATTTACATCTTCTGAGGTCATCAAATCAGAACTGAAGAGCAATTCTCACCCCCCTAGGCACCCCAAAAGAGGTTTTTTACATCAAGCAGGGACTTCTGTAGGCCAGATTAGTGTCTTAACCTCTGTCCCTCCACACCTGCTCCTTCCACCCTCCCTTGCTCTCTCCCCTACCTGTCTCTTCCCTCCCGTGTCTGAGCTCCCCACCTCTGTGCTGGGCACACCCTGCTAATGATTTCTGCACACCAGCCCTTCCAAGCACACATCCTTCATGCAGCATGTCAAATAATGCACCTCCCATTCAGAACAACAGGCCTTTTCTTCAAGCTTCTGTCCAACCACACAGCTTGGTCAGTACACCCAGCCACAGCCCAAAATAAATAAAGTAAGGAGGGGCATGACTGGGGAAGGTTTGGGCTGCATTTTAATGGGCTAGGTACCACACAAAACAAAGCTGTGGGACAGCAGCTGGAATATTTGCAGCCTGGCTGCAGTTAACAAGGTAGGTCTGCTCAAGGAGGTTGTTGGTTGCATTCCCTTCAAGCAGAAAGTTCTGCTGTCATCTGGTGATGGAGAATTCAGCTATTAAAGCCAGCCCCCAAGCTGCTGCTGGGGTTCTTTCAGCCCCACTCTAGGTCTTACAGGGTCCCCCAAACTGTGGCATTGGCACACCTCCCAAGTACTTAAAAGCAGGATTCCTGGTTACAATCTCCCTTCCTCTCTTGGCAGCTAGAAGGAGAAATACTTGGCATAACTTATATGTTTGTTTGCATATTTGTGGGTGGGATCAAGTTGCTTGCTGATGTGTATATGGGAACAATTAATTTTTTCCCAGCAAGTTTAAAAGATTTTAGCCCAAAAGATGATTAGTCCAGTGGCAGTTTTCCACCTCTGCATACTGTAGCTAGTTGCCTCATGTGCCCAGGTTTTGCCCAGAGGGCAGAGGTGTGGTGAAGGCCATGATATGCAGTCTTGTTCTTAATTAGCCACTGGGATCTCCACAACATGAAGAACTTTCTGCCCTCTCATTTCTGCCCCTGTGCAAATGACATCACTGCTTCTGAAACACTTCTATCCTCTGGAAAGCTTTTTAAAACACCCGAGCAGCCCACCCATATGGTACAAACACCAGCTGTTTATTTGTAGAGGTCTCTGTCTAACACAATGCTCTTCCCCCACACCCTTTGTCAGACTGCCATGGGTTATAGTTTCTATCAAAGCTCAGTGCATGGATCCCAGATGTGAGTGTGCATGAAGTATGGTCATCAGTTCACACATCCATACATTCAGGGAGGATGCACCTCAGACTGAGATCAGCACATTGCTGAGAAAGGCAGAGAACAGATTAAATCACAGAACCATAAAATGTTAGGGGTTGGAAGGGAGCTAGAAGATCATCTAGTCCAACCCGCCTGCCAGAGCAGGGGCACCTAGACCAAGTCACCCAGGAACAGATCCAGGGGGGGCTGGAATGTCTCCAGAGCAGGAGACTCCACAACCTCCCTGGGCAGCCCCTGCCAGCCTCTGCCACCCTCACAGTGAAGTTCATCCTCATATTGTGGTGGAACCTCCTGTGTTTCACCTCATCTTCATGGGTTGTCAGGGGTCAAGCCTAGAAGGTAACTGGACCTGCCTCATCAATGGGAAATTGTGTAATTACTCTCATATCAATATTTGGAAGGTAAGGAAACGGAAGAATTAAATCCAGTTGCCTGTCTTAAATATAAACTTGAGGTAAATATAGGGTACATAAATAAATTTGGGGAGAAATAGGAAAGCTAGGATATCTCCCCAGACAGAGACCACAATCTAAGACACAGGATGTACCCTAGGACTGAATGTCCAAATGTATTTATTAGGAAGTTTCTGCAGCTTGTAAACTAGATGTAGGGAAGGAATAAAGAGTAAAAGCTTTTGCTCCTTGGATGTGGTCTTGAAGAGAGTAGATAACCTTAAATTTCTGACCCTTGTTTAGGCAAAATGCATTGTTTCTTCCTTGTGTCATGCTATGAAGTAATCTCTTAGCACAGATATTAAATATAATACATACTCCCATGATACTGCATCCNCTTCCACCCTCCCTTGCTCTCTCCCCTACCTGTCTCTTCCCTCCCGTGTCTGAGCTCCCCACCTCTGTGCTGGGCACACCCTGCTAATGATTTCTGCACACCAGCCCTTCCAAGCACACATCCTTCATGCAGCATGTCAAATAATGCACCTCCCATTCAGAACAACAGGCCTTTTCTTCAAGCTTCTGTCCAACCACACAGCTTGGTCAGTACACCCAGCCACAGCCCAAAATAAATAAAGTAAGGAGGGGCATGACTGGGGAAGGTTTGGGCTGCATTTTAATGGGCTAGGTACCACACAAAACAAAGCTGTGGGACAGCAGCTGGAATATTTGCAGCCTGGCTGCAGTTAACAAGGTAGGTCTGCTCAAGGAGGTTGTTGGTTGCATTCCCTTCAAGCAGAAAGTTCTGCTGTCATCTGGTGATGGAGAATTCAGCTATTAAAGCCAGCCCCCAAGCTGCTGCTGGGGTTCTTTCAGCCCCACTCTAGGTCTTACAGGGTCCCCCAAACTGTGGCATTGGCACACCTCCCAAGTACTTAAAAGCAGGATTCCTGGTTACAATCTCCCTTCCTCTCTTGGCAGCTAGAAGGAGAAATACTTGGCATAACTTATATGTTTGTTTGCATATTTGTGGGTGGGATCAAGTTGCTTGCTGATGTGTATATGGGAACAATTAATTTTTTCCCAGCAAGTTTAAAAGATTTTAGCCCAAAAGATGATTAGTCCAGTGGCAGTTTTCCACCTCTGCATACTGTAGCTAGTTGCCTCATGTGCCCAGGTTTTGCCCAGAGGGCAGAGGTGTGGTGAAGGCCATGATATGCAGTCTTGTTCTTAATTAGCCACTGGGATCTCCACAACATGAAGAACTTTCTGCCCTCTCATTTCTGCCCCTGTGCAAATGACATCACTGCTTCTGAAACACTTCTATCCTCTGGAAAGCTTTTTAAAACACCCGAGCAGCCCACCCATATGGTACAAACACCAGCTGTTTATTTGTAGAGGTCTCTGTCTAACACAATGCTCTTCCCCCACACCCTTTGTCAGACTGCCATGGGTTATAGTTTCTATCAAAGCTCAGTGCATGGATCCCAGATGTGAGTGTGCATGAAGTATGGTCATCAGTTCACACATCCATACATTCAGGGAGGATGCACCTCAGACTGAGATCAGCACATTGCTGAGAAAGGCAGAGAACAGATTAAATCACAGAACCATAAAATGTTAGGGGTTGGAAGGGAGCTAGAAGATCATCCAGTCCAACCCCCCTGCCAGAGCAGGGGCACCTAGACCAAGTCACCCAGGAACAGATCCAGGGGGGGCTGGAATGTCTCCAGAGCAGGAGACTCCACAACCTCCCTGGGCAGCCCCTGCCAGCCTCTGCCACCCTCACAGTGAAGTTCATCCTCATATTGTGGTGGAACCTCCTGTGTTTCACCTCATCTTCATGGGTTGTCAGGGGTCAAGCCTAGAAGGTAACTGGACCTGCCTCATCAATGGGAAATTGTGTAATTACTCTCATATCAATATTTGGAAGGTAAGGAAACGGAAGAATTAAATCCAGTTGCCTGTCTTAAATATAAACTTGAGGTAAATATAGGGTACATAAATAAATTTGGGGAGAAATAGGAAAGCTAGGATATCTCCCCAGACAGAGACCACAATCTAAGACACAGGATGTACCCTAGGACTGAATGTCCAAATGTATTTATTAGGAAGTTTCTGCAGCTTGTAAACTAGATGTAGGGAAGGAATAAAGAGTAAAAGCTTTTGCTCCTTGGATGTGGTCTTGAAGAGAGTAGATAACCTTAAATTTCTGACCCTTGTTTAGGCAAAATGCATTGTTTCTTCCTTGTGTCATGCTATGAAGTAATCTCTTAGCACAGATATTAAATATAATACATACTCCCATGATACTGCATCCTTTTGCTTCTTGAAGAGGGTCCCTGGAACAATGCAAAACTTCAGTAAAAGGAGTTTCTGTAACACTCATTATCAACTCAAAACTCACTCATTATCACCCAGCTTCATAAAAGATGCAAGTTATCACCCTGAGAGGAGTCTTCCTGGTGGTGCTGTGCTCTGCAGACAGATGAAGCTGCTCCTGAGATGCTGGGTGATAATCTGCCTCTGTTGCAACACGTTCTACTCAGCCTGTCTGGCTCCTTGTCCCTGTTCCTGCAGTTCCACTCACCTCCCAGACCTCACATCTGAGTCTTCCTGCTGGGTGTCTGCTTTTCCCACACCTGACTTAGAATAGCTTAAAGTCTCCCATCTTGCCTGACCTGACTTTAGTCCCTTTTGCCACACAACCTGACAGGTAAGCTAAAGATACTTCTGTCTATCCCAAATCATGGCTGACTGACCAGAGATAAACCTGACCCATCACGGTCACATGCAATTAGCAGCTCTCTGAGTTCTTTATGACTTAATGTCCAAACCAGGACACTTAACCTCACATTATCAACGTCACTCTGAACAGCCTTCTACTCATATTTTCACAGTCTGGTTTATTGACTTCACACATATTCCATCATTTTTCTAGCAGCTCTTACAGGAAGCTAATCACTTCTCCAGGCACCCCTGGAGATCATCTAGTCCAACCCTCTGCTCCAAGAAGGGTCACCTAGGGCAGGTTGCTCAGGACCACACCCAGCTGGGTCTCCAAGGAGACTCCACAACCTCTCTGGGCAACCTGCTCAAGTGTTTTGTCACCCTTTCAGTGAAAATAAAGCTTTTTCTTATGCTTAAGGTGGATTTTCCTGTATTTCAGTTTCTGCCCATTGCCTCTTGTCCTGTCACTAGCTACCACTGGGAAAAGCCTGGTTCCATTTTCTATATATCCTCATGTCAGTTATCTATACATATTGATAAAATCCACCAAACCTCCTCAGCCCAACACTCTCAGCCTCTCCTTGGATGACAGATACTCCAATCCTTTAACCATCCTAGTGGCCCTTTGCTGGACTTGTTCTAGCATTTCTATATTTTCCTTATGGCCAGGGACCCAGAACTGGACCCAGCACTGCAGAAGTGTCTTACCAGTGCTGAACAGAGAGGAAGGATCACCTCCTTCAACCTGCTTTTCTCATGCATACAGGGAGGCTCCTGCCACCTTTGTCCCCAGCATGTGTTCCTGCTCATAGTCAACTTGCCCACCAGCCCCAGGTCCTTGTTAGCAAGTCTGCTTTCCCATCTGGTTCACCCCCAACCTGTGCTGGTGTGTGGGACTGTCCTTCCCCAGCTACAATCCCCTCTGTGACACAGGGGAGGTGCAACGTGGTACCCTCTGTTCCCTGAGAATGGAAAATAAGCACCTCTTAGGACAAGCAGAGGCAGACCTCCCACTCCCAAAGGTTTCCTCTGCCTCACATCCCTGGAAGAATCCTTCTTGAAGCTCTGTTTTCTGCTAGCAAAGGTGTACTAAGACAGGAAAACAAAACTACTGCAGTTTTCCCTTTCTGCCACTGAAACACTACAGCTGTATCAGTGGATCTATCAGGAACAGACTGTGATTCAGTCTAACTGGCAAGCAAACAGGTCCTGTGCAATTCTGCCACAATCATAAAATCCCTTCCATAGCTCTGGGCTTCTGGCAGTGTTCAGACTATCATGATTAATGCCAGCCATAAAAAACACTCATACATGGACTCTGAGACATAAAGAAGCCCAAGTGGTTCACTGGATACATACTGCAGAGCTTCTGGATATCCTGTAGAAAGGGTTTGTATTACTGGGCACAGTGAAAATATTTAAAATATTACAGTATCTTGATTTTAAGATTGTCACTCATGCAGGTAGTGTAGATCTTCAAGGTGGACCCTTCCCTTGCCATTAACATAAGCCAGAGTAGGGTAAAAGCAAATAAGAGCATTTATCCAAAATCCATGTTCTAAAGATTTATGAAGACAGAGGTGACAAAGAAGACAGAAAAAAAACCATTTATGCCCTCAGGAGTGCACACCAGGTACCTGCAGGTGGTAGAACCACAGCAGCTCTGGGTTCTGCCTTTGCTGGGGGTTTGCTGGGGATTTTCTCAGACTCACAGTCCTCACCCTCTGCCACCTTGGCCCTGCTCCCAGTCATTACAGAGCTCTTCTTAAAGAATCCTTCTCAAACCTCATCTCCAGAACCTGTACCTTTTCTTTTTTTTTTTTTTTTTTTTTGCAATACCAATCCTTTTGCCAGGCCTGATGTGCCACAACTGTCCCTCAGAAGGCATAAAAATGCCTTTTCTCACCTGACAGGACTCAGTAAGGAGCATTTCCTTATGCTGGAAGTTATTTTTCACATGAATATGCACTCTGGCAACCACACTTGAAGCAGACACCTATGCAGACCTGTGTCATGCAGGGCTGGCTCCTGACTGAGATTTCACACAACAGGAATGAATTACTTGAGGCAGTAACATACATGGGAAAGCTGAGCAACCAGTTCTGGGATTGGGGATGTTATTGCAGGTATACATTGAAAATCTGCCAGGCTAAATTAAGACCAGCACAATGTACCTAAATTTAACACTTGGTACCTCCTTGTTTACAAGTGTCAAGTGGTGCCTTGATTTCCACCCCCCCTCCACATGTCTGCAGTTGCATGACTGGACAGGATTCAGAAGAGTTTCCTCTCTTGAGCAATTTTTTTTCCTTTGATAATAATAAATATTGAACACTTAAATAGCACTTTTCATCCACAAGGTGCCTCGCTAGTGTTAATACAATTAGCTGACAATTTTCCCTCCTCCCTCCCTCTGAACATGCATAGAACAGGCAAAATAATTCTCAAAGGGCATGTGACAGTCACTGGCATCCAGTCCTAAGGTCACTCTCTTCACAAAGCAAGTGATATAAAATACCCCCTATAATGCTCCACTATTACAACTTCAACTCTGTAAGCACCTTTTTATAGCAGCTTTTGTTCTTTATCATCCAACTCATTGAGCAAATAGCTTCTGGGAAGGAACACACTCATGTTTACCTTTGCTCTGTGTACCACCATCAGCACTATCCAAAACCCAGACACGGATGAAACAGGTGCCAGAGTTTTCTGTTTGAGTCACCATCAGTAAAGGTTGACTCATAATTACAGAGAGCATACAGTCTGCTTGCAGGTCTTTGGGTAGAGATGTAAAAAGCAAATGTCACATTAAAAAGAGGCTGTCAACCCTCTAGGTCTCTAAGGAAACACTGTTTGACAGTAAAAATGGGTGGTGGTATTATTTCTGGAAGGTGTTTTAGAGTTGATGACTTCTAGACTTTACACAAATGAATTAAGCTTCTCTCTGCACTTCCTAAAGAAATATATCTGAAAAAAATACTGATTTATGGAAGAAGTCTCTCAGTTGTCCCAAGGGAAAAAGCTTCCATTTAAATGAATGGATATTAAATAGGGACAAACAGCACACATTTTAGCTTATGCTGAATTCAGAGCTGATGCAAGGCTATGTCAGGCACAGGCAAGTCTGCTATATGGGCAAGTTAGTTCATCTTCAGGCACTTCTTCTGCACAACCTGTGCTCTGTTTGCTCTCAGTACAGAGCATAGTATCAGCTTTTCCAAGAAGCATTTATGTTTAGAAAGGGCTCTTCCTTCCCTAGGGAGCAAGGAGGAAAATGAATCACAACGTGCTTCTGAAGAGGCAAACGAGCACAGAGACCTTTCATTTCTGCAACACAGAACCTCTCCTACTTTCAGACCAGCAGCACTTCACCCTCTTCCCTTCTTTGCAGCTGGCAACTGGGGCCAGCAGCTGACTCCAGCTGCAAAAGTCATCACTATATCAACCCCTGCTGATTTGCTTTCCTACCCTTCAGACCAAGGGGAACCTGGACTGGGGACTGCCTATAGCTCTGGGAAAGTCTACCAGGGGAGTGGGCCCACCCAAACCAGTGCAGAGTGGATGTCCTGTCACAAGGGAGCTCTACAGGCTGATGTGCATGCACTGCAATATTTAGCTGCAATACTGCACATAGGCCAAGGATTAGAGGTCACTCTTTTTTTAAATAAAGGAAAAATATTATCCCCGTTGTATAGAAGTATAAACCACACTTCTTAATGGACGTAACAATCATTATCTGAGCTGCAAACAGAAGCCAGGTCACCTGCTCTTTACCTCCCACTGCCTCCTGTGCTCCCTCTTTATCTCTGCTGGGTGTAGCACTTCAGGTATTTCAGAGGAAAACCATTTCAGAGCTTAGATTTTCTAAAAGTTGCAGGAGAACACCATGATTACTCTAAAGACAGAGCAAAAATACGGACTCACATTGCAACTTCATTCCCTCATCAAAAACATACTGGAGAGTATAATTTCTATTCAACCCCTGGCTACACACCAGTTAACTTCCATGAGCTTAACCCTCGAACACTGATCCAGGAGTCAGGTCCATGAGCAGAACAACCCCATTTCAGGGAAACAAGAGCCACTTCCACTCACTATGATTATTACACCAAATAGCTCCCTGGGAGACTATCTAATTAAATGTTCCTTTTAATCGGTGGGTTTCTATTCATTATTATATTTATTATTATTATATTTCTGTTATTTTCCTTGTCCAGCAAAATCAGTACATTGTCAGCCAAGTTCCAGCATGTTTGAAAGATTGAGAAATAACAGATTACAGGATCAGAAGGATTTTTGCCAGCAGTAACTTCAGTGAAATTTGGTACTTACTACACGTCTTGCCCGTGTGTTCCCAGTTATTACACTGGAGCCAAACACTGCACCTCCTGGCTGGGGGCAGACTCAGAAGGAAACAGAAAGGTTCTGGGGCAGCATTCACACCATGCACATGTGTTCCAGCTGTTGTGCAGCCCCACCTAAATCGTGTTTGTTGGGAGAGCAGAAGGCAGATCTTCCTCACAAACCATAGAATCATCATGGTTGGAAAGGACCTCTAGGGTCATCAAGTCCAACCTTCATCCTGACATCTCTCTATCCACTAGACCACAGCCTCAAGTGCTGCATCTACTCGTTTTTAAATGCCTCCAGGGTTGCTGACTCCATTACTTCCCCCTTTTCCATTTCTTTCCTATCTAAAGTTTTGTGCATTTACCTAATTGTCTCACAGAAGCCCCTCACTGCTCCCTTTCATACAGTCCCCTCCAGCATCTACTTCTCTTTCCACAGTACTGATGAATAAATGTGGACACTATCTGAAGCCCACAACAGTCTCTGCCCTACAGCATCACCCTCACCTTTGTTAGTACCACCTTTCATAGCAAACTCTCTCCCATTGCAGAATATTAGACCAAAACCAGAGTACTTCATCTATGCTTAAGCATATGATCCCATTTTATTCTCTTCCATCAATTGTGATAATGGACTGAACAATTCATTTTAATTTGAATTAAAAAAATAAAAGAAGTTGAAATCTAGAACTGGAGCTGACTTATCATCTCTATAAGGCAACATATATATATATATAAATATATAGCAGCAGCAAGAACTAAAAAACAATTATACTACTAATAATATACAATATACATTGCTGATATCCAAAGAATAGACATGAGTTTGCCTGAAAGAAAATGTTGCAGAGCTCACTTAGTTCACTGTGGGTGTTGGGGCATAACCTCCACAGTTTCAGCAACTCCTTTCTACAAGTGGAGAGTCAACACATGGCACAGCATCCCTAAGCTTTATCACCACCCACTCCCACTGCATCAGCCTGGCTGGGCAGCATTAGCAGCTTTGGTGCTGGCTCTGAGGGCCCAGGCACATCCCATTGGAGTCCCAGTGAACAGGCTCAGCCTCTCATTCCAAACGAAGAAGGGGGAAGAAAATTTGCCTTATAGCATGGGTTTTAATCAGTGTATGCTCATCTACCTTCTCAGCCTTTACATGCAATTACACAGGCTATTGCACATGTAAATTAGGCATAAAATAGAACTCTGAGTGAATAAAAGTTACTCCTCACATCATGTCTATTTACAACTGCTAATTGTTAAAGTGTAAATAGACAGGTCTTTGTCCTGGTCTGCAATTAAAAATTAAGCCAGTTGAGTTACAGGAGAGCAGAAGTTTCTGTGTGGATCTGTGGGAACCAACCACTTCTTCCCAGCTCAGCTCTTGCTGGAAAAAATACTTTCTGCTACATCATCCCCTGGTATATCTTAGTGCTTCTAAGTTACATAATATGAGCTGTCAAAAATACATCTGTGACTACAAACTGGTTCTGCATTAAAAGGGAAAATGTAGCTCTATAAAGCATCATTCTCTTTGGGTAGGTAAAGTCTCTTTACATCTTGTGTGGCACTTGGTAGTGAGGTCTAATGGCCTTGCAATGCCTTCAGCAGAGTAATGCAGTGTGATTCAAGGTCAATGCTCCCTGAATCAATTCTCCATGGTCTATAATCTTTGCTGTAAACAGCCTGCTCTGAAACTAAGAAAGCAGAAGGGGGTTTAATGCCATCGGTTTCACCCTTAATACCTTCACATTAAGCTCAAAGAGCTAAAAGGAGTTCTTATGATTTGTTCCAGGCTTGTATCAGACTCATCAAGGCACCTCCCTTATTCTAGATGCCCATGGTGGCCTCTGATGTTTGGCATCATCTCCTCTCTTTTGTGTCTCATTTCCACCCTGGAGTCAAACACTCATTCTTTTCAGCAATCAGAACTGTAACAAGGTCTCCAAAGGCATTTTCTCAGTGTTCATCCCCAAACCAGCCACTCCTGACAATGCCACAGGGTGCTAGAAAGACTTTGAAGTCCCCAGAAGGGAACTTTTCTCTCATGTTGCCTCCCTTGTCATGACTAAATTATGCTTTGAAAAAGACAATGAAAGAAAGACAGAAAGGTCCTCAATCTGTTACTGTCTCAATTTAAAACTGAAACACATGAGAAGCTGTAGATAAGGGCTGTAAATAAAAAAATAGATACAAAATAATAAATAAAAATAAAAGTAGAGACCAGGTTACTATGAAATCACAAGAAGAAGCACTTCATAAAAGAGAAATCAGCCCCCCCCAACCTTTCTTTTGGTTTTGCAGTTATGCAGCATCTCTTTGGAAGGCAGAGACTGCCCAAGTGGCCACTGGAAAAGAATTAGGCAACGAAGGACAGAAGGTTGAAGAATAGAGACCCAAATGTTAAAAAACAATATCAATTTTTTGATAATTTACACGGTTCTGCCTTATTTTTTAGAAGTCTGTGGTACCCAAGCTTGGATCTCAGAAGTCCTCAAAAGCATTCAGTGTTTGGATTTCAGGTTCTGGTTTGAATTAGTGTTTATTTCCAGACTCAGTTTTGCCATACCATCATCACAAGTACATTTTTACAATGCCTCACAGTGATTTGCATGCCTTTTAGATTATTTTTTTTTTCCATTTGTCTTCTGTATGGGTATGTTAAAAAAACCCAACACACTCTCAGTTTAGATTAAATAAACTTCATTTGTTTTAGAAAAAAAACACCTCAGTTCTAAAAGGACAGGTTTTTGCTTCCAGAGTTGCTATTATTTGACTTTGGTAATTCCCAAACCAAACCCTGGTATTTCAAAATTAACTGAAACTTTTAATGTTTCCCACATTTTTTACATGGGGGGGATGATGGGAAGGAGAGGAAAGAGGAGAGGAGCAGAAGGAAAGAGGGAGGGAAAAAAAGGAGGGAAAAAAAGAAGGGAAAAAAAGGAGGGAAAAAAAGGAGGGAAAAAAAGGAGGGAAAAAAAGGAGGGAAAAAAAGGAGGGAAAAAAAGGAGGGAAAAAAAGGAGGGAAAAAAAAGGAGGGAAAAAAAGGAGGGAAAAAAAGGAGGGAAAAAAAGGAGGGAAAAAAAGGAGGGGAAAAAGGAGGGGAAAAAGGAGGGGAAAAAAGGAGGGGAAAGAGGGAAAAAAGGAGGGACAAAAGGAGGGAAAAGGGGGGAAAAAAATGAAAAGGGGGTAAAAAAAGGGAAAAGGGAAAAAAGTCAACTCCACTTCTCCTGTGATCCCAAGTGACCCAAGTGGCAGCCACAGTAGATGGTGTTCATGGACACAGCTGCACAGAAAGGGTGGCAGCAAATATGTGTTCAGCACCACCTCCCATGCTACACTGAACACTTCACAGTCACAATGGGCACTGGCCAGGTCCTTGGGCTTGAGACTAGGCTCAAAAAATGAGGCTGATTTTTTGTCACAATCCCTTTAGAATCAATCTGTGGCCTAACACTTTGCAGTCTTCCAGGTGGGGTTTCAACAATG
>VYZU01076547.1:0-27220 GCA_013401355.1 Ceyx cyanopectus
CTGTGCCTTTAAGACTTCTCTCTAAGTATGTCCAGCCTCCCTGGGCTCCTATATGCTTCAGAGCAGCTGCATTTACTCTCAGTAGGAATTTCTTTCAAACCTCTTCATTATCATCCACTGAAGTCAAATCAAGGCACTGACTTGCTGTGGATTACTAATCAAGTCTTGACAACATTCTACACATAGTAGTGTTTCTCCCTCAAGATACAGGCACCTTGTTAGCATTTAAGCTTCCTGAAAGCAAAAGTTACACTGCTTTAAAAAAAATCCAAACACCAGGCAATAATGGCTCATACATCTCAACACTGATTAGCAAGTTCTCTTGCCTCCAGAGGCTTATTATCCATACCAGATGGATATGGATAAACAAACAGCTATCTAATGACAACCTTTAATGATTCCACAAGCTGAATCAACAGCCCACCTATGCCAGTACCAAGCCAAAGCCCTGCCCTATGGGATCACGTGATCCCACACTGCCCTTCCAAGATGAACATAAAATTCCTCCATGCTGGCTGTGAAAAAGAGTAGCTCAATTTTTTTTCTCCTCAATCCTCACAAGAAAATACATTGCCCAAATGTGTCATTACTTTGAAACATGTTCTAAGCACAAAAGGAGGAACACCTCACTTGAATGAAAACAGGGGGCTTTAAGCTGACTAGTAAGAGTGACCAATTTAGATTAAATTAAAAAAAAATAAATACAGTGAGGAGTCACATCCCACGTGACAGATCTTAATGACGTTGCTGGAAATGGTCAAATCTCTATTCCTGCTAAAATTGTATCACTGTCAGAGGCTGAAAACACACCAGCTTTCTAAGCCATTTTTCCCCCCTTGCTGACCCCATCAGCATGTCTGGGCACCAGATGGGTGAGTGCTTTGCATGGCTCTGCAGACACTCTCTTGAGATCTTGCCCATCATAAACTCCAGAAGACTTGAATTGTGCCACTGAAAACACTGACTGAATTGCCAGTGTAACACTGTTTCCTCTGGAGCTAACTGTGGCTCCATTTCACACAGCAGCTAACTACAGACCAGGAGGGAGAAGGCTGGGGAAAAATTCCTGTTATAATCTATGTGGTTTTCATGCTGAGCTCCGGAGGCTGGGCTGGAGCAGCTCATGACCTTCTTGCTTGTCAAGGGTGCCATTCTGCTTCCCCTCACTCCCATAGTACAAGCCAAATCCAACTGCCATGCTACTCAAGAAGCCCAAGCTGGAAAAGAACTTGTTCAGATGACCAGTGGTCAAACTCACACACAGCTCAGTTACTGGCAAGCATTTAAAAATACCAAGTTATCTGATGTCACTGCCAGAAATATCTCCTTTGGAAAGCATTTCTTCCAAAGTAATGCCAGTAGAGCTTGCAGTGATGCCAGCCTTGGTAACTAGCACTAGATAGAACAGTGAAGGACACTTTGATATCTGTCTTAAAGTCAAACTGGCTAACTGCATATGAGGTTACACAAAAATAGGAATTACATCAAAACCGTCTGGTTTTACATGTTGAGTTCCCCGAGCAGCACTGCTTTATCTCCTCATCAACTTGCATGGGCTTACATCTAATTCCAAACTATTTTCTGGTCCAATCTATTTTGGTTCAGAAAAAAAACCCCAACAAAACCCAAACCATCATCCTCTTCTATACAGACAAGCACAAGGGGCTTGGATCCCAAAGTTATGCTCCTAGGGTCAGCCACAACCCAAATACTGATTGCCTCCATGTTTGAAAAAGAGGGAATCATCTCAATCAGACAGTGAAAAAAAAAATAAATAAAAAGTCACCAGATTCAGTAGTAACAAGTAATTTTAAATTATTTGCTTTTTGTACACATGTGTACATGTTATTCCCTAAATATATGTAAATATAGTAATACTTTTAAGGTATATAGTTCAAATGCAGACTAATACCAGTCTGCATTTCAAGCCATATTTACATTTCAATTTTGCATGTCTCTTATCAGTCAACACTTTCAGTATTGCCATTTGTGGCTGACAACAAGCCAAAAACTGAAAAGATTTCCACATCTTTCTGAAGATGGACCAAGATCATCAAGCAGGTAACAAATCTGCTTCTTGACAGCTACTTAGTGCCCTTATGAGTGTAATCCTCAATGGTGCACAGTAAATTCTGTTACTATTACGCGAACTCAGTGTTCTGCAGCAGTGCAAGAAAATCAATATATTAGGGCAACAAAGCTGGTGAGGGGTCTGGAGAATAAAGAGTGACTAAAGGAGCTTAGACTGTTTAGTTTGAGAAGAGAAGGCTGAGGGGAGACCTCATCATTCTCTGCAACTCCCTGAAAGGACATGGTAGAAACGTTGGTGCTGGTCTCTTCTCACAGGTAATCAGTAATAAAACAAGTGGGGATGAAGTCAAATGCAACACGGGAAGTTTAGAGTGAACACTCACAGGATCATGTTAGGGGTTGGAAGGGACCCTGGAGATCATTAAGTCCAACCCCCCTACCAGAGCAGGACCTTATAATATCTAGCACAGGTCACAAAGGAACACATCCAGGAGGGTCTTGAAAATCTCCGGAGAAGGTGACTCCACAACCTCTCTGGAGAGCCTGTTCCAGTGCTCTGTGACTCTTACAGTAAAGGAATTCCTCCTCATCTCGAGGTGGAACTTCCTGTGCTCCAGCTTCCATCCATTTCCCCTTGTCCTATCACAGGGCACAAGTGAGAAGAGGCTGCCCCCCTCCTCCTGACACTCAGCCCTCATATATTTATAAACATTTAATAAATCACCTGTCTTCTCCAGCCTGAGAGCCCCAGGTCTCTCAGCCTTTACTCACAAGACATGTTCCAGTTCCTTAATCACTCCTGTAGCCCTCCACTGGACTCTCTCAAAAGATCCTTGGTCCCTCTGGAGCTGGGGGGCCCACAATTGTATGCAATATTCCAGGTGAAGTCTCACTAGGGAAGAGTAGAGGGGGAACAGAACCTCCCTTGATCTGCGGGACACACTCCTCCTAATGTACCCCAGAATACCATTTGCCTTCCTGGCCACCAGGGCACATTGCTGCCCCATGGAGAGCTTATTGTCCACCAGGACTCCCCGGTCTTTCTCCACAGGGCTGCTCTCCAGAAGATCACCTCCCAGCCTGTACTGGTGTAACTTATTCCTTCCCAGACGCAGGACTCTGCACTTATCCTTATTAAACCTCATTAAGTTCTTCTGTGCCCAGCCCTCCAGTCTGTCCAAGTCTCGCTGAATGGCCACACAGCCCTCAGGTGGATCAGCTAAACCTCCCAGCTTCGTGTCATCAGTGAACTTGCTGAGCAGACACTGTTCCATCCTCAGTGTCATTGAGAAAGATGTTGAACAGGACCCAACCCAGCACTGATCCGTGGTGGACTCCACTAGATACAGATCTCCAGCTGGACTTGGTAGACTTAGAGAAAAAAAATTTTCACCAAAAGAGTAGTCAGAGACTGGAACAGGCTGCACTGGAAGGGTGTTAAGTCACCATCCCTGGTTGTGTTTAAGGGTTGTTTGGATGTGGCATTGAGGGACATGGTTTAGAGGCGAGCTTTGTAGAGTAGGGTTAATGATTGGACTAAATGATCCCTAGGGTCTTTTCCACTTGAATGATTCTATATTTTTTTTTTAAATGGCTGGCATGTCCAGTGTTATTCCTGCCTTCTTAGGCAGAAATAAGCAAGTATTCACGAGAGCTATTGATGTTCTGATTACCAAGAAATGCATGCTGTTGACCACAAAAGGAGATTCCATGCATATCTGTATATCCTCCTTTTCTCCTGAAAAGGAGTGCTGATGGTTGTTTATCATGGAATAAGGTTAAAGTCTCCAATGGTGCTTCTTTAGCACACACCTTCTTTACAGCAACTTTCCAGGAAAGAACTGCAAATTGCATTCACTACAGCATTTGGTTTGCTTCCTGTCACTGGAAACAATGTTCTACTTTCAAAAGCTTCATGCAAACTTAAAATAGAAACAAAAGAAATCTGAACACTTCCTTTCACTCTTCACTGGGTTTGCATGCTGGTTTCAGTCTTTTTCACAACATATACTAGCATAAAAAACAAAATAAACAACTACACAGGTTGTTTACTGACCATTAAACATTCTGAAGTTGTTCACTGCCATGAACAACTTAATATTTATATTGTTAGATTTCAAGACCTTTACAGCTAAGCAAGCATTTCTAAGCTTATGTTCTACACAAACTTTGTTGTGAGCCCAAACTAAATAACTCCTAGAACATAAAATTATTTTCTTCAGTGTGCTTCGAAGGCAAAAATTAAAGCATTATGAATCTGAAGTCAAAATTAAAATACACGTGAACATTGTTTGACTAAAAAAAAGGCAAATAAAGAATGTCACAAAAGTGAAGAATAACTAGGTCCAAGAAACACAGGTTTTGGTCTTTTAAATACAGCTTGGAATAAAGGACTTGTTTTCCAAATTCCAGGTGCCTCTTGAATATCAGGCTACAGAAGAATTCAGAACACACAGTGGTATCATACCAAGAACACTCTAAAGAAGCACGAAAACTGCCACCATAGGCTTGATATCAAGTTCCCCCCAGACTTTGGTCAAGTGTTATCATATTGGGCACCTTTAGGATGAGGCTTGCTGCCAGCAGTTCCAACAAGAGCACATTTTAGTGCTGTATTTGCAAGCAAAGGTTCATCACAACAGAATTGTAACCTCCCAAATTTAACTGTTGTTGGACTCTTCCCTGGCTCTTCTCCCATGCTGTTTGTTGGAAGCACAAAACAACTGCAAAGTGCAAAGCTCAACAATGTTGCTAAACACCTGGTGTTCAGCACAGTGACCAGGATGGACACGGAAGGTGGGTGAAGATCATAGAACATATGTATTGGGTTGGAAGGGACCTCCAAAGCTCATCTAGTCCAAGCCTCTGCAATAAGCAAGGACATCTCTAACTAGGTCAGGCTGATCAGAGCCTCATCAAACCTGGCCTTGAATGTCTCCAGGGATGGGGCCTTCACCACCTCTCTGGGCAACCCATTCCAGTGATCTGTCACCGTCCTAATGAAGAACTTTTTCCTAATGTCTAACTTAAATCTCCCCTCTTCTATCTTAGACATTACCCCTTGTCCTGTCACTACAAACCTCTATGCATAGACCCTCTCCTGCTTTCTTAGAGGACCCTTTCAGATACTGGAAGGTTGCTATAAGGTCCTCCTGGAGCCTCCTCTTCTTCAGGCTGAACAACCCCAACTCTCTCAGCCTGTCCTCACAGGAGAAGTGCTCCAGCCCCCATAATTTTTGTAGTTCTCCTCTGGACATTGTCCTCCTTGTGTCGGGGGATCCAGAGCTGGACACAGTACTCCAAATTCCACTGTCTGTGTTCTCATGGCACCAAGGAGCAGTATGGGATGCAGTGAAGGCTGCTCATCCATTCCTAAGCTTCTCGCAGCAATTACCTGCTCCTTGGAGAAGTTACCAAGGAAGCCATCAATGTTTTGTGCTGAACACTTACACTGGGAACTATAGCTTGACCACAGCACCACTCCCACACTTGGCTCAACAGCAGTAAACAAGGTATAAATGCCATCCCTATTTCCAACCTAACCTGTGGGAGGATTACTGGACTCCAAGTTGTAGGGACAGATGGACAGGTTTGTCCTGCTCACCCTTCCCAGAAAGGACGACTTAAAAGATTTGCAAGTGCTTTTCCCTGGGAGATTCCAACTGTGATGCCAATTGTGTGTTAGGAGCTATTGAGAGATTCTGTAGCTTAGTTCATTTAACACCACAAATCTTAAAGTGTAAATAAACTGCACTATTCAAGCATCCAACTACCTTTAGTGAGTGCAACCAGAGCTACAGCAGACGGGCTGTTTGTGCATCTGGTGTCAGACTTATAGCCACACATTTAAATTGGCATATCTGTCAAGAACTAAGTCCAGTCAACCCTAGCCCCTTTAAGCTCTGAGAGCCAGCAAGGAGATCCATCTCTTCACACATTTATCCATCACTGCATGCAACAACCAACCAAACTTCAGCACTGCTTACCAGTCAGAAGCTACAGTACATGAAACTCATTCTAACAAAAAAACTAAAACAAACCTCTAAAACCACATGCAAAGCTGATTTCACATTCCAAAAATGTGCTAACAAGGCACAGAAAAGTGTTTTCTCCTAAAAACTTCATTAAATTCATTATGCAATCAGTATTATTTCCAAAGTTAGAGCACCACAGATAAGAAAAAATACAGATAAAAAACTAAGATAAACCGCAGTGCTTTCAGGGTAGTGCTACTGGACAGCAGTGAAAGCTGTTAACAGCTGCTATTTAAAAACCTTTCCTAGAAATCTAACTTGACTTTCTTCATTTGAGTTCAATGGAGCATTGAAAGAAAAACAAATATAGCTCAACAGTTACATTGCAACAATTCAGAGAAAAACTTTCTTCTAGCTGCAGATCTCAACATCTCTACCAGCCTTAATTATGACAATGCTTACTTAACAAGTACAGAATGTATTTATTTGAAGAAGGACTACAGATAAATAGTTTGTCTACAGGCAAACCATGACTTAGTTGATATCTTAAAAAACAACAATACACCCCCCCATCCCTTAAATACCTCGATAAACCACCCCTTTATTGCTTTTGGGGAAACTTAACAAACCAGGTTATCTAAATAATAGCTGACTGGCTTTTGTGGAAGGAAATTCCACATTAAGATTTTCAGCCAAAAGAACAATTGAATAGGAGATATGGAAACTTCAGTGAAATGTTATCTCTGCTCCAGAATCATGTGGGCAAGGCTTCTCGGACCTCTGAAGTCTCATTTATTATAATACGAAACATTGAAGAGCTTCTGAAACACAAACCAGTAAGTTTCATTAAAAAAAGCAATTGTAAAGCTTTTGGACAAACACCTCAAAAAATCAAAACAAAACATATCAACTTACAGACCATGACTAGGAACACACCTTATCTCTTACAACCTTCGTTTTCAATATCCTGGAAGTGACAAATTTTCTGTAGCTTAATCTATCCTTGGAAATACTTTATTCCAGACAGCATACCAAGGCCACCTGGAAGGAAGAGTTCTTTGCACGCACCCTCTGTGCTGCTCAATAAATCCCTTTCCACCCTTACAGGATACCCTTCCCAATTTGGCTTTCACAGCATACATGCCCTACCACCAGTAGGACAAGTTACATAGCTCAAAGAATACACTGTATACTCATGGCACCACACACCTGCAGTTAGCTGGATGCCCCTGAATCAGAGACTGTCTTCGCATTTCACTAAATTTCCCCAGAACCCAGCTCAGAACATGAAGCCAAACAGCTCTGTGCCAACCAGCACAGTCCATCAAAACCAACTGAGAGGCTACAGTAATATAAGTGACTATGGGATGAGTTTGTGCAAACTCCTATAGTATCTGCATTGTTGGGAGTAGTCTAGGTTCTTGTAACCTGGACAACCAACAGCAAACACTCTTGCAATGACAAGGGTTATTTTTCAGCCATAAACAAACGTGAGAAGAATAAGCAGAAGACAATCCAACAACTCATGATAAGAACGTCATTAAGAATTTTTATTAAGAATCTGGGACAACCATTTTGTCAAAACCTCTTTTTCAACCTATGGCTTTTTGCTGACCTAACACCAAAACTCACCTTCCTGTTCAACAGGGATAATGAGGTCTTATTTTTTCCCAGTCATTTCAGTATTGAAGGTAAAAATTCACAAATAGTCTCCCTCTTATGATTTATACTTCTCTACTGGGAGAATCCATAGTTCATATACCTTTTTTTTTTTTCCTTCACAGGAAGTAGGAGTGACAGCCTTTCCCAATATCATTACAGATGCTAAATTGACCAGAGTCTTGTTAAGGTGCCATGGCCAGTTGGCAGCACTGGCACCAGAAGTATTATTTGCAAGCAGAAAATAATCCAACCTTCATTGCAAGTTTCAGACAAGAAGATAAACTTATTTCAGTAAAAGACAGAATACAGCACATAAAAACACAAGTTTTGTAGCTCCCACAGATTCTTCACTGCTTGCTACTCTTCCAAGTGACATAGAACACCTATCTATACAAAGCAGGAACAAGCTACAAGGTCACTTGTTTGTCTAAGTTTACTTATACAAATAAAGAAAACTCAGAAACAAATATTTTCTTGTATCATTTTATAACCAAAACACAATCAGGTACATGCTAGTACATCTCTTTGTTTGTTGTGTTCTCCCATCCCTTTTTGTCAAGTACATACTAGCACACAAAGTATTCCGGGCAATGGAAATTGACAAAAACCAATGGCACAAAAAGATAGGAAAAGTAGTTCAAGAAACTCTTTATACTGGACATGTTTGCCTCTCATTTGCCAGAAAAGCATTAAGAGAAGCATAGGTACACTCAAAATTCATCGCATACTGCTGGCCTATTATAAAGCGAAAGGCCACAACTGCACATAGGTGATCTTGCACTACAAGTCTCCCAATTAACTGCCATCCTTCAATTTTTGCTACCATTTCAAGAATAGGTAAAATAGCATCAATCATTTTATGCATTCCATTTTCTTACACTCTGTTTTGGTCTTTGAAATAGAATGGCTTGTTTTGTCATAAAGCAAAGAATTAAAATAAATCACTCAGCACTGCATTTTTTTCAATAGTCTTTTTTTTAAGCTTCCCAAGATCGAGATTGCCTTAAAAAATACATGCCAAGAAACAACAAAAAGATTAATCCAGAAGAAAGTGATGACTAACAGAGGTAAGTGGAAAAATTAGTAATCTGAGACTGCAAGATCAGCATGTTTTGCACATATAAGAGCAGAGTGAAAACAAATCACTTCAGCACAGTGACAAAACATGCATGTGGTACCGAGACAAAATAATTTACATTCTCTTTCCTTTTCTCTACACAAGACAAGATACGGAGGCAGTCTGCACACTACCCAGAGGATCACCATTCTTGATTTATCAAATACCTTCCTATAGGAAGGAAAAAAACCCCAACCTTTCTCAAATCCTGAATACATAACTAGTGTAAGTATCCAGTCTTTTTCATTGGTTACAAGGAATACCAAGAAAACATCAGGTGATCTTCACCATAAAATTTAATCATCTATAGTTGCAAAATTCAAACTAATAGTTCCCAAGGCAACCATAATTCACTCAACCAATATTACCTTCCCCTTACTGTACATTCTGTTGAGTGAGCACTCCCTAAGTGATGTACCACACACACAACCATGTGCAGTATATGAGAGGAATGGGCAAGAAACATAAATTAGGAACTTGTTTGTTTTTTAGGTAACAGGTACCAAATGATATGGACATGAAAGCTTTCTCTTATACAGTTAAGTTTTTGAGTTTTTTGTTTTAGTTTTTTCCTCCATGGGAAGAAAGGTGAAGCTCATGTAATCATTGTCATGTTTATAATAGAGGTGCTGGCTATCTTCTTATGAATGGCTGGAAGAAAAAAAAAAAAGTCCAAACAAACCAGCCTTTTGCCCACATACCATTTATGAGGAGATCCTTCCTCCCTTGGTGAGTGCTGGGTGATTTAAGCTTCTGTTATAATTTGAAAAAGAAAATCAACATTGAAAAATAATTCTCAACATGTTGGCTGACAGATAAACCAAGAACCTGCTCCAACCCAGGAAGAAAATTACTGCATGGAGCAGTGAGCAAATTGTAGTTGGGAAGTGTGCTGAGATAGCTCAAAGGTTTTGAGCACCAGAGCAGCACCAAGAAACTGCACAACAGCCAACAATCCAGATGGGTCAGGGGGCTGAGGAAACCCAGGAACTTCCTATCCCAGCGTGGCATTTATATTCCCTGCACAAGGGAAAAAATAACTCAGCAGTGGTAGAACTGGCCATTCAGTGTTGATTGACTTTAACTTTGAACAAAAGCCAGGTTAATTTTAATGTAAGCCAGTCTTTAACTGTGGTCTGCACATAGATGCCTAACTACTCACAAAGTACAAGAGAAGGGGAAAGCATGAAATAGGAAGAAACTGCCAGGAAAGAGCAAAATGATCTTTTTCACCAGCAAAAAAAGTAACAAGTGCTCATGGGATTACAGCAATGCACAGCCCCATGTTCTCCCAAATAAATCGGAGAGTAACACCTGGAAAACACCCTGCAAGAAAGTGTGAAACTACAAAAACTCTAAGAAGAGCACTGCCCAGACACTATATTAACCAGACTCTGTCCAGCTCTGGCAGGAGGGTTGGACTTGATCTTTAAAGGTCCCTTCCAGCCCCTAACATTGTGAGATTCTGTTTGCAGATTGTTTTGCTTCTTTCATTCAAATATTTGGGGAGGGGAGAGCAGGTCAACTACACAGGCAGACCAGAGACCACAGGGAACTTTTTCATAAAAATTATTAAAAAAATAAGAAAAGTTTTGGTGGTCTTTTGTTAGTTGAGAACAACAGATCAATCTAAAGAAGTTTCCAAAATATTCTTCACCTAGGCTTCTTAAGTCTGCAGCAGAAACTGCTGCTATTCCAAAGGAAGGGAAAAAAAAACCAAAACCACCCCAGTCAAACCACGGAGATGATATACTTGTATAACAGATCAGAGTCCAAAACTAAGGACAAAACCCTCATCTAAGAACATAACCCTCACGCAGGTAGCAACACCTTTAATTGTGTAAGTAAGGCTCATGAAGGGGAACAACACAAGTTGGAAGAGTTAAGGAGCTACATCCAGATCTAGAACATGAGAAACCTGAACATCTCACATCATGGACCTATGCAGCCTGTCACAGATCAAGGTATTAATTAATCCCACCAGCAGTCTGGTTATTTCTCTTGTAAGAAAAACTTCTGGTTTCTAATGCTGTCAAGCAAGCAAACCTAGTCACAGGCTATGCTGAAAGCCACATGCTGCTTACTGGTTTTCTAAGCAAGTGAGAAAACCAAGCTACTCAAATGAAAGACCTGGCAAAGCACAAACCCTTGAATAAAGGGTTCAAGAAATGTTTTCCACTTCTTATTGGGAGTTCCTGCAGCTAAGAATAAAAAAAAAGCCAAACAAACAAAACAAAAAACCCATGAGTTTGTCTCCTCGGTAACTGTTATAAATCCCACCATTGTAGTAGGTGATAATGTTAGATGGTTGGACTTGATGATCCAACCTCTCTAAAGACTTAACAGGTCTTTTCCAATGTTAATTATTCTATTCTGCTCTGTATAAATTCTATAAGACAATAAGATGTGCTTCTACTACTATGTGAAGAAAGCCCAGAAAGGGAACAGAAGCACAAGCAGACCAAGGGACAGATAAGGAAGCACAGTTTGTTGCTGAAGCAGAAATCAAAACTCCTTACTACCTTTGCCAACATATTTGTCAAACAATGGTAAAGGAAAAGAATCTAAGGGGCTTTGCTTTTCAAAACTAGAAGACATCCCAGTGTACAAGACAACAGTGTCTCTAAGGCCGAAATCTGACTGCTTTTCATCACCACACTTGATAGTTACCAGGGGTTGGCAGATACTCAATGTGAAACCAGCTAAAGCTTTCTGAGCATTCTAGCTGAATCCGTTCAGAACTACCTGAGCTTGGCCTTCACTGAAGTAGAAGCGAAGCAAACAAGCAGCAGATTGTTCAGATTAGGTATCAAGGACTAACAAACTTCCATAACAAGCTCTTGCAAGCTACCACATTACAAAAAGCATGAAATGCCCTTTTAACCCATTAGAGCAGGGGGGCTGGATTTTCTAACATACTCTCCTAGCCTACCAGGCAACACAGCCATACATCTCTCCATAGGTCAACAAATAGGTCGAGTCTGTACAAAGCACTTAACCAACATTTACCACTTGCTGACACAAAAATAAACTGGATGTATTGGAGAATAAAGTAAAATTTAAAAAAAGACGAGCCTAATGTATTTTATTAATGCAAAGGATTACCCTGACCTAAGAAATATTCTCAGCTGATAACCCTCTACTCTTCTTGCTTCCAATAAGCCAAACAAGGTGTTGCGACTAATTTAATGACACACAGGGCATTGCCTGGTATTACCAGTTTTAAGTAAACATTGCTAAGACTATTCTGCATAATTTTTCTGTATTTAGGTTTTTCTACAACAACTATAATCTATTTTAAGAAATTGTTCAGAAGGATAACCCTCAAGACAGATCATTTAAAGATCTGTTCTTTCTTCACTTGGGAGTCTGAGAGCTTTCCTCCTGTTCACACTACAGGCTTTCTTGCTCTACACACCTGTGGATAATTTCACACACACTCAATGTCGCTTTCCACAACTCAAAAGCTTCACATCAAACGTCGTGTAATTAGCACGCAACGCCCTTCAAAGTCAAGGCCACAAATAATTAATAACCCATCCTGACTGCCAAAATACCTCGGAACAAGCAAAAGCGATGGAGAGAAGGTGGAACTGTCCCCAAAGATGGTCCAGCTAAATCCACTCCAAACCCGGCGACTCTACACGCCCGTGTGGCAGCTCACTGCAGACAGCAGCGAGTTAAAGCTACAAAACACGTTACATCGTTTCCACTGCACCTCGAGCGAGCATCCCCAGACAAAAGCAGGATAGTCTCACCCTGGCGAGAGGCCGGCTCGGCCCCAGCAGATTTCTCAGGAGACAAGCGGGCTCCTTCACCGGCAAACTGGGCGAAAACAGCGTTCCCGGGCCTAAACCGGCCGCCACCGTCTGGCCCCGAGGGCTCCCCACCGCACCGATCCGCCGGCATCCCGCGGGCCGGAGGAGCCGCCGGCCCCAGGCCCAGCGACGCGAGCCCAAGGGGCCCCGACCGTTAGAACCGGGCGGTGCGGGCAACGGACCCCCTATGCACCCCCGCCTCGGGACCTTACCTCGTCGATGGGGCGGCCCCGAGCCTCCGGGCTCCGTCAGCGGCCGCCACCGTATTTCGAAAGATCCGCCATTTTCACCCCGTCACCGCCGTCCTCCGCGGCCCGCCCCCGCCGCGCAGCACGGGCGCCCCGCCCCCGTCACCGCCCGCCCACCGAGCTGCCCGGTCGCCAAACCCAAAGTGCTTCCGGACTGGCACGGGAGGGGGCAGTGGGTCCCACACAGACCTTCCCCCGGTCAGCGGAGGTATCCTCGCCCGCTAAACGGACCTTCCGCGGGTCCCTTTTAACCTCACCGTTCCGCTGCAGCCGATCTCAGCGAAGCGGTGACGACGAGAGTCGTCGAGGTTGGCATCCCTCGCGCCTCAGCGAAGACCAGAAGGGCCGCCGCCGCAAGCCCAACGGAGCCGACCAGGATCCCGCCCCAGCGCGGGGAGCGCACCCAGTGGGGACAGGCCTATCCCTTCCCGGGAGGACAGGAGGCGGGTCCCAGCGTTCCGCTGCTCCCTCCCCGCCAGCGGGGCCGCTCCCCGCACCCCTATCGTCCTCCCGCCGCCGATTTCCCGCCCGTTAACTCACCGGACGGGCGCTCTTCCTCCTTTTTTCTCCACCTCCTCCTCCGCCACTCCCGCCTCCTCTCTCCGCCGCCGCCCGCCCTCCGCTCCTCGCGCCGCCGCCGCTCCCTTCCCCCGCGCTACAGCGCCTGACGGCGGCGGCAGAGGCGGCGGCGGCAGCGCCCCCGACGAAGCCGCCGTGTTTGTTCAAAATCACGCGCCCCGCGCCATTTCCCCGCCGCATCCCATAATACCACGCCGCGCACGCCCCTGGCAACCGCCGGCGTAGCGTAGAGCGCTCCGCCTCGCGCTTCCGGGTCTCCTCCGCCGGGCGCCAGGGCTGCCCCGCTTCCGGGGTTCCCCGCCCGCGCGCGCCACTGGAGACGGGCCCGGCCTCGACCACGCGCGGTTATATACGTTTTTGTTTCCTATACGTGCCGCCTCGCGGGGGAAAGGGGGTGGGAGAGTTTGAGAAGGGGGTCTGCCCGTGCGGCCGCTGCCTGCGACGTGACCACACCTCGCGTGCGGCGGCAGCGGCCCTCTATCCCGCGTTTGTGGGCGGCTCTATGGTAGGAGGAGGACCGCGACGCTCGGCGGGACAGCGGCAAAGATGGCGGCGGGCGTGAGGCAGGACCTGGCGCAGCTGATGAACTCTAGCGGTTCTCACAAGGACCTGGCGGGCAAGTGAGTCTCGATGCTGTCTCTTAGGGGATGGCGGGAAGTGGGGTAGCGGCCGCGGGGGGGTTACGGCAGTTGGGAGGGGCGGCTGCGCTGGCGGAGGGGGAGAGCTGCTTCTCGTCCTGTGGCCGCTCTTCGTTGAGGGAAAGGATTAAAGAATAAACATTTCATCTCACAGTTCTGTCGCTTGTTTATTCTTACGGTTCTGACGGCGGCTGGTGTCCCCGGCGGGACTTCAGCTAGCTCCGTTAGTAGTAGTAGGATTTTCATGGGGGGGTTGTGGGGTGGGGGTTGTGGGGTGTTTGAGTGGTTACCCTTGGGGTCCGAGCGACTCTCATCGATTTTTCTGTCCCCTGAGGGGTCAGGTGTCGTTCAGCCGCCAGAAATTCTTCGACTTCCCACTCCAGTTGCTTGTTTACTCCAAGAGTTGCTTCGCTAGGGGTTTCATATAAAAAAACTTGGAAATGTTCCCCTCAAAAGAGCATTAATTGGCCTTGGGCATGCTGAGGCCCAGACAAAGTTTAATCAGCTTTACGAAGCACAGACACCGGACCTGCTGTTTTTTGCAGGAATAAGAATACACGCTTAAAAACGCCCAGTCTGGGCCTGTGCTGGTATCAAGTGGCTGAGATACTATTTACCTCCCCCTCCCAACGCTGTTTCTCATTCCCATTAAATAAATACAGCCTTTTGAACATTTGTCAAACTTTATTAATCTTAACTCACGAGTTAGCTTTTTTTTTTACTTTTTTTCGATGCACCATTCTAGGGGTGTGATTATTTATTTATTAAAAACCAAAACCCTTCAAAACTGAAAATAAATTTGCTACTGACAAAAACAATGAGCTGTGTTATCTGAGAATCTAGTTCTGGCATTTAAAAAGACCCAGATACCAATTCCAGGTGAATGTTTCTGACATTTGAGCACAAACGTTTGAGAAAATCGCCATCTCAAAGGTATAGAAAACATAGGAGGTCTCTGATGTAGAAAATAGGCTGAAAACCAGAACTTGTTAGTGGAAAAAAAAAGCCTTAAGAGTGATTTTGAATTTATTTTTTTTTTCTCTGATCTGTGAACAGATACCGTCAGATACTGGAAAAAGCCTTGCAGCTGTCGGGTGTAGAACAACTTGAAGCTTTGAAAGCTTTTGTAGAAGCAAGTAAGTGCCCCTGGTGTGGTGGGTTGCACACTGAGTGAAGGCCAGCGGTCTGTGGGATGGCATCTTTTATTAGCTCTACGTGAGGCAGGATAAATACATATTTTGGCCCTATTGGAACTCAAAGCTCAGCTAGAAGAGGAATGGTCATCACCACATTCACAAGTGAAGGGTGAATGGACTTTAAAGCTTAAACGTTAAAACTTTCCAGCCTGTCAAGAGTGATAGTGTGAGAAGGTGAAAGCAAAAAAATAGTTTTGAAGGCTAAAATTGATCTTAGATGCCAAGAAGTATTTAATTACACCACCTTTCCTCCTCAGTCTCAAGTAGTTTGAAAATCTGTCAAGAAGAAATGGCTGGGGGTTTTTGGATAATTGAACAACTTTTGGCCAATCAAATACACCTCTAAATTCTACCTGTTGTGATTTATTTTTTTTTAAGTTGAGACTAAATTCAGTGAAATTTGGTATAAAAGTAATCAGCTGAGAACAGTGATTCAGAATGAATCATCTGTTGAATGAATATGAATCAATGTGAGAAATCGGTTATCTCTCAGGGACTGTAGTGTAAATAAACTGTTTTTAAGAGAAGAAAATTCACCTGTTAAAAAGAAATAATAATTATAAAAATACACTGTTCTCTTCAGTTTGCTACAGTTTTAAAAACTTGAAATACTCTAATAGAAAACAAATGATGGCTTAGGGTGAAGGAACTGACAAACATTCCATCTCTCTTGTTTTTCTTAAACCCTATGTCTCCAAACTAGTGGTGAATGAGAATGTCAGTCTAGTGATCTCACGTCAGCTGCTGACAGATTTCTGTACCCATCTTCCAAGTCTTCCTGACAGCACAGCTAAAGAAATTTACCACTTCACTTTGGAAAAGATCCAGCCTAGAGTTATTTCATTTGAAGAGCAGGTAAGAGATCAATGATGAGGGGTTTTTGGTTTATGGGCTTGGCTATGTTTTGTTTTGCTTTGCTTTGTTTTTTTCCCTATCTGCTGACTATTTTACATATTTTTATAAAGCTGTTCAAAACAGATATTTGTATTTAGAGCCCAGTTTTGTATTACCTGTACAGGCAAGACCTGAGCTAAATGCAGAGAGTATTTAGGACCATACAAAGAATAAACAATTTGTTTCTTTCATCAGGATGCTGGGCATGTAATTCCTCTGCTACCAGAAAATAGCTTCTTAAAATGAAACAATACTTGAGGTACTGCAGAGAAATCACTCTGGTACTCATTGTGTAGCATTTTACCCAACAGGCAGGTGCCACAAAGAGAGAAGCATCTTGACAAATAGCTTTGTTTCAAAAAAAAAACAAAAAAACAACCAAAAACCAACCCTCTCTGTATGTCTGTGTGTGTATTTTAGCCATAATCATTTTACTGGGGGGAAAAAAGAAAGTTTTATTGAAATCTTAATTCTAGTTAATATGCTGTGGTGCTTTTTCAATTCAGTTCTTGGTTTTGTTGTATGACATTTGAGATGTCTTACAGAAGATGCTTATATAAACAACCTTTAAGAGATAGTATTCGGGAAGAAAAGCAAGGCAGTTTGTCATGATTTATATTTGCTTCTCTTTATCTTGTCTTTTTAAGCAGCTTTAAGTCTTTAACTGAAGATACTTATTAATATGTTATAATGATTATGCATAAATCAAATTCAAGACATCAGATTATATCTTTTTTTATATATTTCTACTTATAAATCCAAGTTTCTGAGCACTGATATTTTCCCTGCTGACTGCTGCTCTAAAAAGAAGTTTCTGCATCAAGATCTAATCATAGTTCACCTCATTCATGTACCAGGGGCATGATAGGAGATATAACTGTAAGAAATGTCTTGTGAATCTTAATGCTTCAGTTCTTGAAAGCTTCATTTCATCTTTTTAAAAGCTTTATAAGTAGTTACTATTTACAGCTCCATCTCCCTAAAAATAAACTCCTTTTCTCTTGTCATAAGCTTAAGTGGAAATGCTTCAAATCAGCACTCAAAAAAAAAAAAAGTATTAATGCTTAATGAAATTATTAGAGCTTAATAATAAAATAAAGCTTAATAATTAAAGCTTAAGTCCCACACAGGACTTCTTGTGTGGAAAGAGTTACATGCTTATGGGTTGTTGTGTCTCTGAAGTTGGGGTATCAAGTGAGTGGATTAAGGAGCAAGAACAAATACTGTGAAAGCTCCTACAGAACCATTCCACTTTTATTGCATTTGCTTTTCATTTAATCCTTGTTCAGGTCGCTTCAATAAGGCAGCACCTTGCATCAATCTATGAGAAAGAAGAAGACTGGAGAAACGCAGCACAAGTGTTGGTGGGGATCCCTTTGGAAACGGGGCAAAAGTAGGTACCGTGCTAGACCCAGTTCCATGTTGTAAATGTGCTTGCTCCCTCTGCACTTCCACAGTGTGCAGACCAGCAAGTGAGAGTTTTGGTGTTGCAGATATTCCCAGGGTTTCAGTAGTTCAGGCCAGAACTGCTGCCAGATGACAGAAGTACAGCTTGATGACTGTACCTGACAGTAAACAATTCAGTGGGTCAGCCTGTTGTACCAGAAACTTTGTACTCTTTCTTAGTCTGGTTGATAAGCAGCCTTTTGATCATATTTTATGAAAATTTGAAGGTTATTCAGAGGTTCTTGAAAGGTGGCAGCTGTTGAATTTCAACTTGTGTTGAAGTTCAAAATGAAGATGTAATTTGAAATTGTCTATTGACAAATGCAGTTGAGGTTTTTGGTGGGGTTTGTTTGTGGTTGTGTGTTTGGGTTTTGTTGGTTTGTTGGGTTTTTTTAAGCTTAGAACCCTTGCTATTATTTTTCTCTGGCTGTCCTTTCTTTCTCTGTATGCTTCGAATGAATTGCTGTAGTTTTTGCCTCTTTAGCACTTGTTGCATTGCGAGTTTGCTTCTTGACTTAAGTGACTCAATGCTTCTGGCAAACTACCAATCCACTAAATGCAGATTGTTCAAGTGTACATTTGTGTCTTGGTGAGCAGCATTATTTCTACTGGTGTTTGTAGGAGCCAGGTTTATATTGGCATTCATCTCAAATTTCCTTACCCTGAGAAGAGCGTGCTAATTTTGGTGTTGGGGAAGAAGAAAGGAGGGTAAATAAAACATCAAGTGCTTAAGAGTCATATGTTTAGAACAGCTAAGAACAAGGGTAGTTGTGGAGCAACCCTAACCACTTTGCTTTCCTGTTTCTCTACAGACAATACAATGTAGATTATAAACTGGAGACCTACCTGAAAATTGCCAGGCTGTATCTGGAGGATGATGACCCAGTTCAGGCAGAAGCTTATATTAATCGAGCTTCCCTGCTTCAGAATGAGTCAACTAATGAACAGCTGCAAATCCATTACAAGGTTATCAAACTTGCTTTATTGCTTTCTCTATCTAAAGGGAGATGATTCTGCATTGAGATGTCTTTTATTCACTCTAATTTTCATATGAGAAAAGAAACAAAGGGAAAAGGTTCTAAATGGTTCGGGGAGATTTTGCTCCCCATCTTGGCAAAATAAATAGCTCATTCCTTCTGATTTTGAGATGTTCCTTAAATACCTGCTTTATTTAAGTTTAGGCTTCAAAATACCCAAATTATTGCTGAAAATATTGCTTCCACCTTTGTAAATTTAAGAAGGTGAAAAAGATCATATCCAATATTAGGGACAATGGAAGCACAACCCACCCATCAGCAATTAAATATTGAGCCCCATCCTTAAAGTTCTAAAATGACTGCTGACCTTTCTAGGTCAGTTCATGCACTGATTTCTCAAATCATTGAATTACTGGGCTAAGCAGTGATAACAATAGCATGACAGTATCCATGGTGGTGTTTTAATACAAAGCAACACAAAGCAGAGGTGTCATGAGCTGTAACTCAGGGTGTGGTGTTTTTGGTTTGTAGGTTTTCCTTTTTTTTTTTCTTTTTTTTTTTTCTCGCCTCCATGCTACGTTTCAAGCGTGCTGGAAGCACAAGTGTTTTTCTTAAGCATTAGAATAGCAGAAAGAAAGGGAAAGAAAAAATATCTGATTCTGTTATGGTCCTGAAAGGAAAACACATGAAACATGAATTGCCACCTTGGTACTAGCTGCCAGTGTCTGTAGTGAAGAGGAAGCTTACAGTATCAGCTGCACAATATTTTGTTTACTTAGTTTCTGGTGTTCAGGTGTTTGCAATGCTTAACATGTGAATAGTGCTGGGAAATCTTTGAGGTTGGACTCACTGATCTTGAAGGTCTTTTCCAACCTGAGCAATTCTGTGAAAAACCTTTGGCCAATTTATTTCTTCGATAATTCAGCAAGGGCTTTATAAGTCAAGCTAATGGTTTGAGGACAGTTTTCCCTAGGATGCAATAGAGCAATATTAATGGGAGCTGTCCCTTGATAATGTGGCAGTTGATATACACAGCCACATCAGTTAGTTGCTTTTTTCTGAGACTAGACTTTCTTTCTAGGTTTGCTACGCTCGAGTTCTTGATTACAGGAGAAAGTTCATCGAGGCTGCCCAAAGATACAATGAGCTCTCCTATAAGAGCATAGTCCATGAAACTGAGCGACTAGAGGCACTGAAACATGCTTTGCATTGCACTATTTTGGCATCAGCAGGTAAAATGCATGTTAAGTTGTATAAAACATTGGTATTTCATTTTGCTCAAAGCAAATAAGTTTGTGGGTTACCTGTGGGGAGGGATCCAAAATGTTGAATAGCATGTCAAAATTGCTTGTTGGTATGCTGTTGATATGGAGTTGGATTAGTTCTGTGTCTCTGCCAGTGCTAAGGTGACAACTCGACTAAAGATGCAAAAGATAGTGGCAAACAGTGCTTTGGAACTAAGCACAACCAAGTTTCTTCTTTGGTTGGGCTTTGTTGATTAATTGAATGGATTGAGAAAAAAAAAAGTTGAAAATTTCTGTTTCCTCTAAACACTCAATGTTTTGGTGATTGTTTATGGGGACTCTTCTCAACCCTCCTAGGACAACAGCGTTCTCGCATGCTTGCTACACTCTTCAAGGATGAGAGATGCCAGCAGCTTGCAGCCTATGGGATCTTGGAGAAAATGTATCTTGACAGAATTATCCGTGGAAATCAACTGCAAGAGTTTGCAGCTATGCTTATGCCCCACCAGAAAGCAACTACAGCTGATGGTATTTTTTCCTCTAAAGCCTCAGAATGCTGGATATTCATCCACAGGAGTTAAAACTTGCCCAATGCAGTCAAGAACTGGGATGATTATTTTTAAATTATTTCCTAGTACATTACTCTCATGTGTATAGTATAACAGCAGAGCGTCTTAGCCATAGTTCATCCTCTTGATTGGCTGTTAGAGTTCTGAAAAACCCTTTCAGACGTTGTTTCCCTGTCCATGTACAGTCCCCTTCACTGACAATCTCCCAGTATTACTAACCTTGCCTCATACTTTGAGTCTCTGTCCTTTTGAGCTTCCCCATTTTGAAGGCACTGCTATAAATAGAAGGCCTAGAAATACATGCTGTGCACCTTGGCTGTAAATGATCTATGTGGATGTTAAATTTTTTTGAACTGCTTCCTCACTTGACAGGAAGATGACAGATAGTGAGGGGACTTGGACCACACACTGTCTCCAGATTGTTTTCTCATCCATCTCACTGACATCTTATTAGCTCTATTCTTCCTGGAACCTCTGAACAGGGTGAAATAATGTGAAGTAATAAATTCATTGGAATCCTAAACACAGTGTTCCCAATTTTCTAAATGAGAATAATATTGAAGTGGAAAAATACATAAGCATGAAATACCTGTTCATCAGGAAGACCTTCCTGTTAAATGATACTCACTGATGAAGGACAAATAAACAACTGTGTAATCACAGAGGTGAAAACTGGTTAAAGGTGCTTAATAACAATAAGTTGAAGCACTTTATATGTCTATTGATTTGTTTTTTATTTATAACTTGTACTGTTTGTCTGCACAAGTTAAAAGAATGCAGTCTAGTTGATATTTAATAATGTGCTGAGGTTAAGGGGCAAATGAGTTAAATTGTAAATCAAGAGGAGAGAAATTAGGTGAGAGTTTATTACTGTACAAGAACAGTAATAGAGGTTAGTTGTACTCCTAAGAGCTCATGCAAGGCAGATTCATCAGGGCCTTCTGCACACATAACCCTTGGGAAAACAAGTGTTTTCCATTTCCTCTACAAAATAAATCAAGTATTTCAATCTTACAATTATAGTAATTTTTTTATTTTTTTTTTTATCTAACCCCTAAGGTTCCAGTATCCTGGACAGAGCTGTTATTGAACACAACTTACTATCTGCGAGCAAACTTTACAACAACATTACTTTTGAAGAGCTTGGAGCGTTACTAGAGATCCCTGCAGCTAAGGTATCAGTTTTCTACATCTTTTGTAAAAACAAGGAGCATCAAATACCTGCGAAAATAGCTGTGATATATCTTTGGAAAATTTGTTCAGTAAGAGGAAATAATTAAATATTCCGTATTCTGAGGGAGGCGAAATATCTAGCAGATCATAGGAGAAGGAAAGATGCACTGGGTGGAATGAACAATAATGGAATTAGATACCACTGACAGTGTATCTAATAATTTTATAGTGTTGTCTGCAGGTCATGCCCTAGTAGTGTCTGTAGGTGTTGAAAAATCCATAAGGGCTATTAAGTTTTAATAATTTTTAACTTATTTTAGAATGGAAAAAGTTTGTAAAGTTTTTCTCTCTTCATTATTTCAGGCAGAAAAGATAGCTTCTCAGATGATAACTGAAGGTCGCATGAATGGATTCATTGATCAGATTGATGGAATTGTTCATTTTGAGAGTAAGTTTGACCCCAGTAATTTTTTTTTTTAGCACCATTCCAAATGAACCTTTTGAGTTGCTGCCTTACAGGGTGCAGCAATTAAGTTTCTCAAGGTCTTCCATTTGAAGTGAGCTTGGTGTGTCTTGCTGTGGTCAGGAGGGGGCAGAGTTTGCCTTAATGGAGGATCACACTTCACCTATGCTCCCAACTTTGGATTCTGTTACCTATAGGAAAGTGTGTCCATCAGTCTCCTTGTAGGAGAAGGTTCACCTGGAAGTTCTCTGTTCAGCCCTGCTTTGCAATGCAGGAGTTAGGCTTGTGGCTTCTGAATACAGAAATGAGCATATTGTAGCTGCAAGTATGCCTTCCTCTGTGAAGTAGGTGAGGGCTGTGGCAGAAGAAAAGATAGCAGTTGAAAAGATAAGAGAATGGCTAAGACTGACTTGGTTTTGTATGGGTTGAAGGTTTTTTTTTATTCCTTTTTATTTTGCAGCCCGTGAAGCTTTGCCAACCTGGGACAAGCAGATTCAGTCGCTGTGTTTCCAGGTTAACAACCTGCTGGAGAAGATTAGTCAGACAGCCCCAGAATGGACAGCACAGGCAATGGAGGCCCAGATGGCTCAGTGACTGTGCAGCCATTGTCTGAATGGAGGCAATCAACTGACTGCTCTTCTGGAATAAGGGAACTGAGTAGGATTGTGAACCAAACAGATTTGGTTTTCCTTCATTTCCCCACCTTCAGCTTTCACTCTGGTTTAGGACATGATTAGGTGATACTGTGTTTGGTGTGACAGTTAACCCAGTCCTCTGAGTATAGAATGATGCTGTTGCTGCCTCTGCATTGCACTCTGCTGTTCTGAAAGCTGAGGTTTCCACGTAGAAGAAGCTGTAACATCTTCAGCAAGCTTTGTTTTATTTAATTTTTTTTTCCACTGTATTTCGATGGCTTTGTAGCCAGTTACTTCCTATGATGCTTGTCCTGCTGTGGAAATGTAAGTGCCGTGTCTCTTTTAGTTGTAATTATTCTAATAAAGGCTGGAATGAGCCAATTGGTTTAAGTGTTGCAGGAACCTGTTTTGTNACTGACTTTCTCCTGCATTGGTGTAGCAGGGCACAGAGTTACCTGTGCTGAGAGATGGGGTAAAGACCAGTGTTCCCAGGGGAGCTTGTGGCAAGTGATACACTGATGAGACCAAAGTGCATGCTGGGTGAGGTAAGGCAAGCATGCTCTTGGGTTTATTTTCTAGGTCAGCATGAATTGGTAACTTTACAAAAGTATACATAGTACATTTGGGTTTTTTTGAACTGGAGGTGCAACAAGGCTCTTAACAAGTAGATTCTGCACTATGAAAGATGAAACACGTTCTGAAACAGGAGTGGCTGGAGAATACTGGATAGATGACTTAATAAGATGTAGTGACTAGGTAAAGGTGTCATGATAGGCAGGACTAACCTGAAATGCAGTAAGTGTCAAAGTGGCTCTTCTGGTGTTTATCAGTCTGGAGTTGGGTGCTCCTAACCCATCCAAACAGTCTGACAGATGTTAAGTCTTCTGGAGGTTTTCACAGAGAGCTCTTCTGGTGACGGAGAGCCAAGGTAGAGTTTCATCAGTAGGTCTTCCTATCCAGAGGATATGTTTTAGTTTGAGGTTATCTGTTTCAGGTTGTAATTCTATCTTTGATGTTAATTAGCTTCTCTGTAATTTCTGTCAATTAGCAATACTATTAATGAGTTTTCAGTCTGTGTTCATCCTGGTCAAAATCCATGATGTTAAGTCTCCTCAAGTTGAAGGTTGTGGTTTAATCCACAACTCTTAATGCCTTGGTCTTTGAGGTTTTTTGGTGTTTGTTTGTGGTTAATTTTGTTAGGTTTTTTTTTTTTAAATTGCTGTTGGTTTTGGTTTTTTTTGTTGTTGTTGATTTTTGGTTTGTTTGGTTTGTTTTATGGTTTTTATTTTGTTTTTAGACGTGTTTATGCGTTTATATTTGTAGTGCAGTTAGATTGTTGGGAAGCCAGGAGCCTAGTGAAGGTGGTTCATCCATAAATAGGATGGACTTCCATCAACCAGGCAGGTATCAAGAGTCCCTAGACAACTGGGCAACTTAAGTTATGAGGGCTCCCAGCTCCCAGTTTTCATCCTTTAGTTTCTCTGGGGGAGGGGAGTGGTGACAGAGCTGCTGTGTGAACAAGAAGGAGCTTCCCACTTCTTGACAAGTAAAAGAGCAGAGGATGAAAGACTTTTCCAGACCCTTGTTACAGACAGGCTGGGTGGCTGTTGTCCTTCAGTGTGGGTTGACATAGTTCTGTATAAGGGTCCCTGTCTACTAAGGTTGGTGTCTGGCACTCTGGATGCCCACCTCCAATAACCACAAGAGCCACCTGTCTTACCAAACAGCTTCCTGCATTACTCTATAACAGCAGATGTAAATAACTCACTGGCTACAGAGAGATACTGGTATTTCAGCAGATGGCAGGAAAAGCCCCTCTGACCACGAGCCAGTCCCAAGTACATCTTTGCTGTGCTGCTTTTTCCAAGTCAGAGGTGTTAGAATTTACAGCTAGCTTTGGCTATTCCTTTGATATCTTATTTCCAGATGACCTTTCTCAACTCTACCATTTTAAAGGTAGCTATAACTTCCAAACATGTATGTAGACAGTGTAAGACATTTAGATGCACAGTACCTAATTAGTAATTACATAAATATTAATCTAGTATCAGCAGGAAAAAAATATATTGTTCAAAAATTTATGATTAGGCTTCTGATTAGTTTATTGAAGTGGAGGGAATTCATTATTAAAATAGAGACTTAAAGTGATGAGGTAAATTCACTCCCTTAACTAATCGTATTATTACAGCTTGATATTTGAAGTGTAACTTGGGTTAACAGCTATTCTACAGGGGGTCAGCCATCCTGTCTTATTCTTTAGCACAGTTTTATTCTTTATCTGGCTTATCCAGAACTTACCACTTAAATTTTAACTTAATTTATATTATCTTTTGCCTTGGAATACTTAAGTGACCCACAAAACATATTATTTAGGGATTTGGGGTTAAGTTGGATGCAGAAACTCTTACCTGTGTTGAGTCCTACAAGGATATGAATTTGTGGTTTAAACAAAATATTAATTGCCAAAACTTAATTTCATTGTTCTAGTCTGGCAGAAAAAAACAATTTCAGAACTATCTAAATATGAAAGTAACGGAAGCCACCATTTCCCAAACAAAAGCAGACCAGAAAGATTTGCCTAGTACTGGAACTGAGCCAGGAAAGCTAGCAGCCTGAACATTTTATAGTTGTTATTGGTATACCTTAGGTAACTAAAGTGCAACATTTACTGATGCTGGTATTCACAGAATTTTAACATACTGAGATGATTTTTTTGTTTTTGTTTTTTTTTTCATTTCTGCTCTTGATGTTTAAAAGGCATGACAAATGTTTGAGTCTTGGGAAGATTTTTCACTGGAGACTCCATGAACTCCAATAATATCTCTAGCTTGGATCCAAGCAATTTCATCCTTTTTAATTCTTTAACTGCTGGCAGAAACAAAACCCAGTCGGATGTCAAGGCAAACATCCATCAAGAAAGGAATTCATAAGGTTTCAGGATGTCAAGTCACTTCTCTTTAAATTATTTTACAGCAGCAGGTTCTTGCTATCAAATTCTTAAGGAAAGAAGATAGAGAGCACACACTTGCTATACTTGTTACACTTCTAGATGGATGCCGCTACTAAATAAGTAACTAGCAAATGAGTTCAGACTTAATTTGTTATTCTTCACTATGTCCTGGGTGACTTAGTCTAGGTGATCCTGCTCTGACGGGGGGTTGGACTAGATGGTCTTCTAGGTCCCTTCCAACCCCTAACATTCTGTGATTCTGTAAGTATTTCATGTTAGACCAAAATTGTGACATAAAGGATGTTCCTTTTCAAGGCCAAAAAGTATTTTGACCACCTATTTCCAAGTGAAGTTACTTGTAACATTCAAAGTGGTACTAGCTGAGAATTTTATCTCCCTTCAAGAGAAGTGTGGACATAGTCACAATCTGGAGCTGTTTTGTGTCTTAGGGATTTTTTTTTGGTATTGAAAGGCAAGTCACTGACTTATTCTCCTGGGAGCATGGCCCTTGTAGATGGAGGTTTGCTATGTATGCCAGTCATATATATGCATTCCAGGTCAGGGCATTTGCTGCTTGTCTCTCTGCTACTTAAAGGAGAAGACAATTCTACAAAGTCAGAACAGTGAGTGCTCACAGGTGCTTTGTGGAGCATCTTTTCTCCATGTGGGCCAGGAGTGATTTTTGGAATGCAATAAACAGACCTACCAAACCATTTCTCAGAGGAGAAGCAACTTGAGCATGAAAACCAAGGTGCCCTTTGGTAATCATCTGTGGGAAACGTGAACAGGGCAGTGCTAACCCCTCTGAACCTGCACCATGCTGCTGGTTGGGTATCCTTTCCACCTCAGCTCCTGCCACAGCCAAAACCAACAGTTCCCCACTAGATGGAGAGCTAAGCATGCATAGCCAACGTAGAGGCCTCTGCTCTGGTGGAAGATTACCAGCTCTTTCCTACTTGTGTTTTGTAATTAAACTGTTCATCTGTAGCAAGCACAGAAGAATTAAAAGTAATCAGCCTTCGGGTTAGCCTTCAGCCTTGGTTCCTATATGCATGGCTTTGGTTGTACTTCTCTACTTCAACTAATAGGTTACTTGATACCACAAAGTTTTCCCTCTAGCAGAGGAAAAAATGACAAGAATAAGACTGAACTCTGAATGAGGGAGTAAAAACTACCACTGGGCTTTGCAGACTGATTCAAACTAGTATCTAATATGGTTTTGAGTATAGCATGGTGCTGAACCAAGTATGACTAATCCAAGCTACTATTATGTAAACACTGATCTAACAGTGCAGTGTTCTGCAGCAGTGCAAGAACATCATCAATACATTAGGGCAACAAAGCTGGTGAGGGGTCTGGAGAATAAATCTGAAGAGTGACTGAAGGAGCTGGGACTGTTTAGTTTGAGAAGGCTGAGGGGAGACCTCATCATTCTCTGCAACTCCCTGAAAGGATATGGTAGAGATGTTGGTGCTGGTCTCTTCTCACAGGTAATTAGTGATAGAACAAGAGGGGATGGAGTCAGATGCAAGATGGGAAGTTTAGAGTGAACATTCACAGGATCACAGGATGTCAGGGATTGGAAGAGACCCTGGAGATCTTTGAG
>VYZU01076547.1:28128-57823 GCA_013401355.1 Ceyx cyanopectus
ATTTTGACCACCTATTTCCAAGTGAAGTTACTTGTAACATTCAAAGTGGTACTAGCTGAGAATTTTATCTCCCTTCAAGAGAAGTGTGGACATAGTCACAATCTGGAGCTGTTTTGTGTCTTAGGGATTTTTTTTTGGTATTGAAAGGCAAGTCACTGACTTATTCTCCTGGGAGCATGGCCCTTGTAGATGGAGGTTTGCTATGTATGCCAGTCATATATATGCATTCCAGGTCAGGGCATTTGCTGCTTGTCTCTCTGCTACTTAAAGGAGAAGACAATTCTACAAAGTCAGAACAGTGAGTGCTCACAGGTGCTTTGTGGAGCATCTTTTCTCCATGTGGGCCAGGAGTGATTTTTGGAATGCAATAAACAGACCTACCAAACCATTTCTCAGAGGAGAAGCAACTTGAGCATGAAAACCAAGGTGCCCTTTGGTAATCATCTGTGGGAAACGTGAACAGGGCAGTGCTAACCCCTCTGAACCTGCACCATGCTGCTGGTTGGGTATCCTTTCCACCTCAGCTCCTGCCACAGCCAAAACCAACAGTTCCCCACTAGATGGAGAGCTAAGCATGCATAGCCAACGTAGAGGCCTCTGCTCTGGTGGAAGATTACCAGCTCTTTCCTACTTGTGTTTTGTAATTAAACTGTTCATCTGTAGCAAGCACAGAAGAATTAAAAGTAATCAGCCTTCGGGTTAGCCTTCAGCCTTGGTTCCTATATGCATGGCTTTGGTTGTACTTCTCTACTTCAACTAATAGGTTACTTGATACCACAAAGTTTTCCCTCTAGCAGAGGAAAAAATGACAAGAATAAGACTGAACTCTGAATGAGGGAGTAAAAACTACCACTGGGCTTTGCAGACTGATTCAAACTAGTATCTAATATGGTTTTGAGTATAGCATGGTGCTGAACCAAGTATGACTAATCCAAGCTACTATTATGTAAACACTGATCTAACAGTGCAGTGTTCTGCAGCAGTGCAAGAACATCATCAATACATTAGGGCAACAAAGCTGGTGAGGGGTCTGGAGAATAAATCTGAAGAGTGACTGAAGGAGCTGGGACTGTTTAGTTTGAGAAGGCTGAGGGGAGACCTCATCATTCTCTGCAACTCCCTGAAAGGATATGGTAGAGATGTTGGTGCTGGTCTCTTCTCACAGGTAATTAGTGATAGAACAAGAGGGGATGGAGTCAGATGCAAGATGGGAAGTTTAGAGTGAACATTCACAGGATCACAGGATGTCAGGGATTGGAAGAGACCCTGGAGATCTTTGAGTCTAACCCCCCCCACCCCGCCAGAGCAGGTCAAAACTAGAGCAGATCATTCAGAAGTGCATCCAGTCTGGAAAGTCTCCAGAGAAGGAGACTCCACAACCTCTCTGGTGAGTCCATTCCAGTGCTCTACAACTCTTAAAGAAGTTCTTTTTCATGTTAAGGTGGAACTTGCCATGCTCAAGCTTGAATCATTTGCCCCTCGTCCTGTCACAGGGCACAGGTGAAAAGAGGCTGTCCCTGCCTTGACATCCAGCCCTCATATACTTGTAGTCATTAATTAGATTCTCTCTCAGTCTTCTCATCTCCAGACTAAAATTTTGCTGTGCTTGGGATGGGATTTCTTTGTGGCTCCTCACACTCTCCAGCATTATAGCCAATAATATGACTAGGTTTTTGTTCTTGAATTAGTGTATTTACTGTCTGAAAACAGATAGTTGTGGCTAAAGATTTCTGCTTTACAGTAACAGATAAAACCAGGGAGGAATGGATAGAGAGTTTTTTGAAGTAGCACAGTCTTTCCAAGATGTCTTGTCATTTGAATGTGCTCTAAGTCTATGCTCCCTCTTTCTGTCATCTCCTTTTTGAAAGTGCACTACCTGTCCTAAGATGCTAGACTCATTGTTCTCCAGGTTTGATGCCAGGACTCTTGCAAAGTCTTTACTTGCAACAAGGGTAAGTGTAGAGTACTGCACCTGATGAGGAAAAACACCAGGCATCGGTACAGGTGAGAAGTAGACCTGCTGGAAAGCAGCTCCATGGGGAGGGATGTGGAAGTCTGGTGGACAAGTTAACCATGGGGGAGCAATTGACTCTTGTCTCCAGGAAGGCCAGTGGTCTCCTTAGGTGCATAAGTGTGGCCAGCAGGGGTAGGGAGGTTCTCCTCTCCTTCCTACTCTGCCCTGGTGAAGCCACATCTGGACTATTGTGTTCAGTTCTGGGCTCCCCAGTTCAAGAGAGACAAGGACCTACTGGAGAGATTTCAGTGGAGGGTAACAAAGATGATGAGGGAACTAAATCCCTCTTTTAGGAGGAAAGGCTGAGAACCCTGGTGCTGTTTAGCCTGGAGAAGAGAAGCCTAAGAGGGGATCCTATTAATATTTACAAATATCTGCAGGGTGGGTGTCAGGTAGAAGGGGTCAGTCTTTTTTTCACTGATACCTTGTAATAGGACGAGAAGTAATGGTAGCAAGGTGAAACACAGGAAACTCCACTTCAATATGAGGAGGAACTTCTTCACTGTGAGGGTAACAGAGCCTGAAACAGGCTGCCCAGGGAGGCTGTGGGGTCTCCTTCTCTGGAGACTTTGCAAATCCACCTGAATCTGTTCCTGTGTGGGCTGCCCTAGGTGACCCTGCTCTGGCAGCGGGGTTGGACTCGATCTCCAGAGGTCCCTTCCACTTTCTACCATTCTGCGTCCTGACACATGGTCAGTTTTATTGCCAGTTGTTCCTTCTGTCTCTGCCCAAGGACAGACCTGTTTTTACCCTGATCTTGCTTTTGATGCCTTGTGACATTGCATTGCTAAGCTGCTGTGCGCACCAGCCTGTATTGAGGAATCCTACCACATCTCCTGGGCTGGTCTGCTGCTGTTAGGAAGAGGTCTGGCAGAAAACTGTCTGGGTTGTGTTGAAGGGTTATTACAAACCCACATGTATTCACACTGTGTATTGGGGATGTCCAGGAGTGTGGGAGCTGAGAGGGAAGCAAGGTTAGTAGAATTGCAGGTGGTTAAAGAGTAAGTTGGCTTTGCTTTGCAAATATACTCAGTTTAATGGTTTTCGGTAGGGCCATTAAGGACAGAGTCTGTACCCCAGCTTGCATTGAGTAGACATCTGAAGTCCCTCAGATGGGTGTTTCTCAGCCTTTCTTTCACTAAGATATTGTAATTGCTGTGTTGGTTTCTGGTCAAATATCTCACTAGGAAACAAATTTCAGCCAGCTGCTACTTGCTCCTGAAGTTCTAAACCAAGTATAATACTAGTTAAAGGAGAATGATGGCTAAACATATTCCCTGTGCTCCTCCAAGATGGTTATTTTAGTTCCCACGCTTGAGGAGCTGTCAGGTCTTCCCTTGTTGACACATTGCAATTGCTTCTTGCTGATACCAGCATTGATTGTACTATTAGCTTGTATTACAGCAGGAGAGAATTCATGCAAATTGTTACCTTTCCTTTCTCACTAGTTACAGCAATCAGTCCCTAAGATGCTGGGACTAGCAGAACAAAGGATTGCATTTTCCCAAGAAGATGTGTATTCCATTTTGGTGGGAAGCTGGATTGAGAGCACTGCAGTCAGCTTAGTATTTCTACACATTAAACACAGTCCATGGGAAGCAAGTCTGTTGCCTCACATGTTAAGAGCTTCAAAAATGAAACACTGTTTCTGTCTCTCAGCAAATGTAAGTAGGTGGTAGTAGGGGTACAGGCTTTCTGTTAGCACCTGCTCATTTCATGCAGGTAACTGGTTTGGCTGTTCTTCTTCACTAAACACACACACATGTAATTCAATTTTAGGTCAGTGTTGTTCAGTAAATTTAATACGAGTAGTCATTGCTTTCTGAAGTTCTTGTAAGTTGTTTAAAGCATTGCAGACTTTGCCCTTAAAGAAATGTATCTGGGGAAGCTGAAGAGTGAGCATCTTCCAACTGAACATTAGTCTTTGAAGTTATTTAAAATGTCTTCTTAAATAGACAATTGGATTAAAAAAAACCAAACCTCCAAATGATGGAAATTAGTTCATCAGTGATAAAGAAAATGAGACTGCACAGGGCAAGAGTTTCCCCGTAATTTACTATTTGTTCTCATGGCAGTAACCACCGGCTTTCACAAAGTGTAGTTCTGTAAAGGCATTTTGGTCTCCTGTGCTGGCCTCATGTCTGACAGAAAACTGGTTCAGGTCCATTGGTGCTGGACACAGATGACAGTTGCTGTGCTCAGACTCTCAGGTGAAAATCCTTTTGTGAAGGATTCTTTACTGAGAGATTGGTTAGGCACTGGAACAAGCTGCCAAGGGAGGTGGTGGAGGCACTATACCTGGAGGTGTTTAAAAAACGAGCAGATGTAGCACCTGAGGCTGTGGTCTAGTGATTAGAGAGATGTAGCACCTGCGGCTGTAATCTAGTGATTAGAGAGATGTTAGGGTGAAGGTTGGACTAGGTGATCCGAGAGGTTCTTTCCAACCATACTGATTATATGAAAGCAGCACGTTCACAGTTGTCGGTTCAGGGTGTTCACCAACCCTCTTCTGTGTTAGGTACAACTCTAAGCCTGTTCTGTCCCCTTCCTGTGAAACAGAGTCTGGTGAGCTTCCTATGCATGGGACACATGTTCTGGAAAGGCTGGAGTTACAGCTCCAACAGCTCAGTGTGCCACATTTTCCCCAGTAACAGCCATGGAATTGTAAAGATCTCCCAGAGAGCTACAGATGTGAAAGAGTAACTTAGCTTTTGTTTCCAAGGGGTAGAGGATGAAGAGACAGCCCTGCTTGAGTTAGCGGAACTGTACTTCTGAAAGCTGGTGTGGCGTGAAAGGGGAGCCTGTTTTGGCATAGTTTCCACAGAGGTATGTCAGCGTGAGTCCAATTCTGAGCAAGTGAGTAATCTCTGAGTGAAATGGATCACAAGATGAAAGCATGTGCAGCAGCAGCTGGTTAGGAAACCGAGTGAAAATATCCTGTCACTAGTGAAAATGGCTGTAAAATGGCATCACTTTTAATACCTAAAATGTTCGCTGATGTAAATCCCATTTAAAAAGTTACTCTTTAAACCAATTAGTTGTTTGAGGGCATAGCATAAAGGATCAGTCTTGTGCAGTACTGCTTTTGCTTGTGATAAATGCTTTTCTTTAATGCTCTGCATGGGGTCTGTTCTATTCATATTTGCTGTGCAGTTATTTTTTTTATTTCCTGGAAATGGCTGCTGTGCATTGTGACTCAGAGAGCCACTTTATGTCTAAATAGCATCTCCACACCTTTGACGGTGAAATAACTGGGCAGTTTTCCTTAAGGAAAAACTTAACTCCACAGTGGAAGTTTCCACTGCAAAGGTACAGGCTCTGTCTGCTCTTGCCCCTTATTCTGCCCATCAGATGGTGACTCCTGTGAGACCTGCAAGCAGAAGAACAGAAGGAGGCCATGTCAACCCTCATTGGAAGTCACTTTCTTTGGGTTTTGCCTTCTGACAGTCCAGCAGCAGAATGTGGATTTCCGTGTCAAGCTTATATTCACCCACTGCCTCTGTGCTGTACCGTAGACACATCAAAACTGCTTAGCAGAGACCAGCAGGACAAAACAAGACTTCTGAATACTGACCTTTTGTGCCCAACCTCTTGCTCTCCTTTGTAACTCTTAGTTACACTATGTCATAATTAAGTTTGTGCATGGCTAATAAGGGCTTTAGTTGCTTTGAAACATAGGAGCTGCCTTCTCCAAGGATAATTGTTGGCCTTAGGGCAGTCGGCTACTAAAGGGCTGAACCAGGTTAGCCCAAGGACTTTTAAAAGCGGCAAGAACAGCACCTAGCACAGGGTAACATGCCACAGGGTATTTGAAAATTTATCTGGAGAACATCCTGTGGTTTTAAGTTTTCAAAAATTGCCTTCACACTCTCACCTGACTGCACTGCTTCCAGTACACTGAGAGCTGAACTCCCTCATTAGGGACAGTAGGAATCTGCTCCAGACAGGGTTCTCTCAGGGCCATTCCTCCTCTTGAAATCTTTTTTTTTTTTGTCTTACTATAATGCCGCACAACTTATGTGCTGCCATAAACCCCAAGTACTATCCACACAACACCTGATTAATTCTGAAGATGTTTGCCATTTTATCACATGGGTCATCCTTGATGAGCTCTGCATCTGGTGTCCTTTGCTGCTTCTAATCTCTACAAGAATACTTTACGCTTCTAAGGATACACAGTGATTCACAGCAGTGTCATAGTTTATTTTGAGTATTAACCAAGAGGAAGCATCATCTCACTGACCACAAGAACCTCCAGGGTAGAGTATTAGGGAGACTCAGGAAAAGCCTAAAGGTTGCTGAGCTGACATTACAAAAAGCTTTTCTTAAATGTAGTAACTGAAGAGTTTTTCTTAAAAAGCTGATTTTCTCCTCTGTCAGAGGTCTTGCTGATGCTTTGTGCAAAGGACTGTGTGATAGCCTATTAGCCAGACATTTATTTTTATTAGATGAAAAATGACCTACAGGGATTTATTTCACATTGGAGGACAAACTGTTCAATTATGCTGGTCCCTGGTGGCACCTTGTAGGTTTAAAATTCCTCAGAGGAAGGCTTGAAAAAAGGCTTAGCTTGAGTTTTTTTGTTCCAATACCAGGACGCAGAAATTAGTCTTTGCTTTTCCAGCAGTTTCTACTTGGGAAAGAATAAGCAGCCGTGTATTTCTAAGATCTGTTTAGACAAGAAAAAATACAAAACACAGACAAGAGTTATATGAAAGTTTAGGATCCCTTGGGCATTTAAATTTTTCAGGCTCACTAGGTTTGGAAATGAATCTTGGAAGGAGCAGCCTGAAGTTGTGATGGGAGGCCACACAAAGTCCTTACATGTCCAAGCAAATGCATCCCATATTATTTCTCAGCAGGAAAATGCAACCCCATCAAAATCCTCCTTAATTCTAATGTTTCAGATGAAGGACAATGTAGATCACAGAATAATTATGGTTGGAAAGGAACTCCTAGATCACTGAGTCCAATCATACCTGAAAAAAACCCAACAAACCCTAAAAAAAGCCCAGCAAAACAAAAACAAACAAAACCCACCAAAACACCACACCAAACACAATGTAGACTTCATTCCTGCTCTTGGAGCATGTTCTGGAGCACCTTGTCAAATTGTTTCTTAAATACCTCCAGGGTTGGTGATTCAGCCACCTCCCTGGGCAGGCTGTTCCAGTGCCTTACCACTCCCTCTGTAAAGAATTTCTTCCTAAAAGATCCTTGTCCTGTACCTTCAATTTTTGAATGAGCTAATGCTGCCTCACCTGGAATTAGGGTTTCTGAGTACCAGAGAGGGTGGCCAAACATGAATTGTGCTAAACCATAATAGCATGGCCTGCAAGGTGGCCAGGGAGTAAGAACACTTTTCATGCAGCATTACTTGTTGCACTTTAAGGGTAATTAATCATCCAGTCTCCTCTAGGTGAGAGGCACCAGAGGAGAGTGGTTCACCTTTTAAGACAGGTGGAACATCTCATGCCCAGGAAAGCACTGTGTTTTCCTACTTGCTTATGGAGGGAGCCAACATCCTTACACCATCTTTAGACAGTGTTCACTGGGCAGGACAAACAGTATGCAGAGCACTCTCCCTGTTGCCATGACTGTTCAGTTGTATGATCCCAAGGGATCCCATTCCTCTGAGAATTATATTCACAGACTCACAGAATGGTAGGTGTTGAAAGGAACCCCTGGAGATCATCAAGTCCAATCCGCAGCTAAGGCAGGTTCACCTAGGACAGATTGCTCAGAAAAATGCCCGGGCAGGTTTTTAAAGTCTCCAGAGAAGACTCCACAACCTCTCTGGGCAGCCTCTTCCAGACTCTGGCACCCTCACAGTAAAATTTGCCTTTGTGTTTAGTTGGAACTTTCTGTGTTCCAGTATATGACCATTGCCCCTTGTCTTATCACTGGGCACTAGTGAAAAGAGACTGTTCCCTTCTACTTGACACACCCTGCAGATATTTGTAAACATTAATAGGATCCCCTCTCAGGTTTCTCAGTCAGCAACTTTCTTGACATGTCTGGTAATCCCACTTGGTACAAACTGCTGTGTTTACAAGGGTTAGGGCTGTTGGGCTACTCATTTGGATGTTAACTATGAAACGTGCTTTTTTAAGACCATACAGATCCTGAGCACAATGTCTTGCAGCCACAGGTTGGAATGGAGTAATTCAAACAAGATAATCATCGAATCAACAAGGTTGGAAACAGCCATTAACCCTACTCTACCCAGTCCAGCACTAAGCCATATCCCCAAGCACCACACCTAGTGGCTTTTAAACACCTCCAGGGATGGTGGCACAAACCCCTCCCTAGGCAGCCTGTTCCAATCCCTGACAACCCTTTCAGTGAAAAATGTTTTCTAATGTCCAGTTTAAACCTCCCCTGGTGCATCTTGAGGCCATTCCCTCTTGTTCTGTCACTAGTTACTTGTGAGAAGAGACCAGCACCTGCTTCTCTACAGCATCCTTTCAGGGAGTTGGAGAGAGCTATAGCATCTCCCCTCAGCATCCTTTTCTTCTGACTAAACAGCACCATTTCCCTCAGCCATTCCTCATAAGACTTGTTCTCCAGACCCTTCACCAGCTTTGTTGCTCTTCTCTGGACCTGCTCCAGCACTTTGGTGTCTGTCCTGTATTGAGGGGCCCAAAACTGAACCAGTACTTGAGGTGTGGCCTCATCGGTGCCAAGTACAGAAGGACAATCACCTCCTTGGTCCTTCTGGATGTACTATTCTTGCTTCAGGCCAGGATGCCATTGGCCTTCTTGGTCACCTGGGCACACTGCTGGCTCATGTTTAGCTGGCTGTCAGTCAACACCCCCAGGTCCTTTTCCGCCCCGCAGCTTTCCAGCCACTTCTCCCCAGGCCTCTGGCATTTCCTGGGGCTGTTGTGACCCAAGTGTGGGACTTGGCACTTGGCCTTGTTGAAGACCCAATGAATGGCCTCAGCCCATTCATCCAGCTTGCCCAGGTTCCTCTGAAGAGCCTCCCTACCCTCAAGCGGATCAAGACTTCCACCTAACTTGGTGTCTTCTGCAAACTTATTTCAGGTGCCTTCTATCACCTATCAAGGTCATTGATACAGATGTTAAACAGAAGTGGTACCAGTACTGAGCCCTGAGGAATACCACTTGTAAATGGACATCCACTGGATTGAATTCCATTGCCCACCACTCTCTGGACCTGGCCACCCATCCAGTGTTGTACCCAGCAGAGCGTGAGCCTATCCAGGCCTGGGGCAGCCACTTTTTTCTTGAGGATGCTGTGGGAAACAGTGTCGAAGGCTTTACAGAAGTCCAGGTAGACATCACTGCCAGCCTTTCCCTCATCCACTAGGTGAGTCATCTTGTAAAGGCTGTTTCTTAATGAGTTGGTACTCGTGAAGTGTGCTGCTGGTCTCTACTACATGTCTGTTCACCCAAATACAATTTACTATCCTTATTCTCAACTTGCCTGTGTGAAAGTTGAGTAGGGACTGTCCCTGCCCTTAAAATTGCTGCAGATCTGTTGGACTGCACACATGATGGACCTAAAGATATATTTAGGTAAAACATATAACACAGCTGCTAGGCAATTTATTTTAATGAGCAGAAAGACTGTATTTCAAGACAGTGGTGAAATGTCAAGTGAATTATGGTGTTTGTCCTCTTACTTGTGAAAATAAATTGTATATTATATAATCTGAACTAGCCTAGGTTTTAATTACACTCTGTTTTACGTTGATTTACTAGGCAGGTTATCTAGAAGCTAAATCACCAGCAGATTTACTGTAGTCATTCTGCAATGATGTGAATGGCAAACATTAGGCCAAGTATTTAAATTTTAACAAGACACTGTAGTGGGTTTTTTGGTTTTTTTTAACTAGGCACTTTTTCCCCCCCCCCCATTTGCCTACAGGATTAACTCTTTTGTGAATTGGTATCAGCTTCTCCTTTCTGTTTTATGTGTTGACAATTATCAAGCCTATTAGATATTCTGAATATAGCCCCCATCTGTAGGTTTCTGGATAAATAGTTGTAACTTGAACTTCTTTATGCAGTGTGTTTTAGCAAATGGACTGCTTTTTCTGGTGGAGTCTGAGACTGTAAAGATAAGCTAGGGACACTTGGTGGTTCAGTGAAATGTGTCTCTCTCTGTGCTCGGTCAGTGGTCTTCAGTCTGAGGCTGTTGGCCCTATGCCTGGGACCCTTTCAAGACCTGCAGCTTCAGGGAATTAAAGCTGAAGCAGTCCCAGCCACTGCTGCTACTTCACAGGTTGTCTGTGAAAGCAGATTGGTGATACTAGTAGGTATCTGTTTTTGAAGAGAGATGGTTTAAATAAGGGCCATTGTGTGAAAATAAGGAGATGCCAACCTTCAGTAGAAAGTATTTTAGGGAAAAATGTTGCTAAATAATTTGGCAGAAAGAGTTTAAAAGCTATATTGTACTGTAAGAATGACTACTGTTTTCATGTTCCAGCCTGACCATGCTTCCTTCTGAGGTCTTAAGTTCTTTCAGCCTGTTTGATGCCTTAGATAACTCAGCTGTAAAATGGATGTATGGGAATTCTAGGTCCCTTCCAACCCCTAACACTCTGTGATTCTGTGACTCTGTGATTCTGTGAATTCAGCTTTTGTACTGGAGAGTGATCAGGTACTGCAAAGCAAGGCAGTATTTTCAGTGAGCAGTGGAATTGGATTTGTTCACTTGGATATGTAATACTCGTTACTTAAATTTGAATTTGTGTTGCTTTGAGGTTATTCTTGTTATCAGTACAAAACTGATCAAAAGACAACAAATCTATCTGAAGAATTATGTAAGTAGAAAGCCAGTTTTTCAATAGCAGTAGTCTGTACTCTGTATAAGTGATCACAAAGTTCACAGTGCCCATTACCAGCTGTTTGCAATAGGGAATAGAACAGCATCTGCCTCGCACATACCCATGAACTTTGTGTTCTAAATTTATCTAGGGAAGAGAACTTGGCCCTACTCCACAAAAAGCCGTGTTCACTTTTAGGGTCAAATATTCCTGTTTTCAAGAAACTCCATAACTAGCAAAACTGGGTGGACCTCTTTGTTCCCCAGCTTTGTCAAACATTAAGTGCTGTATGTATGCTATAAATATTACCAGAGCCTACTCTGACCAATCCAAAGCAAAGACTCTGCTTTCTTCTTTTCCTCATTAGGCAGTTAGCATCTACTAGCAAGGTTGTGGAGAGCTGGATTAATTACTTGATATATATATTGCAACCTAGGTAATGTCACAAACAGAATGCTCCTCACTTGGTTATTTTTTAACAGTAAAGTTTTAATTACCTTGTCACTTAGGTAAACCTAATCTGCAGCCAGGCTTCAGGGAGTCTGCATACTGCAATACAACTACAAAGTGTAGCAGATGGATGATACGTTTTATCTGCGAGATTCTGTCAAGAGGGTGTTTTAATACTTTGTATTAGTATCAAATTACTGTATATAACATTTTAGAAGCATGTATTTTTAGATTTTTTTTCTTCTTGTGAAACATCTAGTAGATAAAAGAAAAAAAATCTTACCAGTTGAGAAACACCTTTTAACATCAAGAAGAAATGCTTTATTTACGTAGTGGAAGGGTAGCTTAATTTATTTTTTTTTTTCTGTCATGGTAGATACTTGCTTCTAGAGCCACATAACTGACTGTCAAATTATAGGCAGATGTAGAAGGAATGGTTGAACTTCTCAGAAAAGGAGTAAATAGCCACAGGGTAGCTAATGAAAGTGTTCATCTTGTCAAGTGAAAGAGTGAGCCAAGGAAAGGCACTGAAAGCTGAAGTATAATGAAGTGGTTATGGGAAATAGGAGGAAACATTGCCTCATGCCATATTTGCCTTCTGCCTGGTGACTCAAAAATGAGCTGCAGTTGTCTGTGTAATAAATACTACCCTGGCTGTGGACAATCACCATTTGTTCCCAGGCAATCTATCTCCCCCGTGGAATTTGTTCTCCTGCAGTAAATCTGAAGTCCTATTTATATCAATATATCTGAATGCATCACCCATTTGTTTTCCCGCTGTAAAAAATGTCTAAGGCAAACTTCTGGATGGTGTCAAAGAGGAACAGTTGATCAGGAAGCAGTAGAAAGTAATTCTGTAGAGAGCTGTCTTACTAAAAAGCAGTTAAATTAGAAGCTGCAAACACTTCAGATGTGCATAGAAGGCTGTAATTTGCCCTTCTTTTTTTTTTTTTTTTTTTTTTTTTTTTTTTTTNTTTTTTCTTCACATGGCTGTGCCCACTACTTTTTCCTGGACATAACTGTATACATTAAAAGACAGCTTAAGGTTTTCACAGCAAATGGCATTACTTAATTGAGATTTTACACTTATTTAAGGTCACTAAAGTTTCTTCGGGTCACAGCAGAACCAGATACTCCAAAATACCCTATCCAGGTTTGTTCTTTGCTTAAGACTAAATGTGAAGGAGTAAAGCAAATGATGAGTGCAAACATTAATTCTGTGCTTCTGCATGTATTTGTGTGTGGCTGGCATGGGGGAGGTAAGCTGGCATGGTAGGATGCCATCCTTTTAGATTTGTAATCAAGGAATCCATAAATTGGACAAAACAGGAATATGTTACCTGCTTGATGAGATCTGTATTTCAAATGTGTATATGCAAATGTAGCCATTGACATTCTCTACTTCATGGCCATGGTTTCAGGGGCTGAACTATTTAACACCTGTTAACTTGAATGCAAGCTAAGCATTTGCACAGCTGGGGATCAAGCCTCCTATGAAACTTGGATGTAACCTTGAGAAAAAGAAACCAGGTAATCTCTATTTAGCTGCATGAAAAAAATCCTGCTTTCAATAAAAAAAGCTTGAAATCAAGCTAGCGAGGGAGATCAAGGATAACAAGAAAAGCTTCTACAAGTATGTTGGAGGCAAAAAGAAACCTAAAGGAAGCGTGGGCCAGCTGCTGGATGAAGCGGGTGCCCTGGTGACTGAGGACAGAGAGAAGGCTGAGTTACTGAATGCCACCTTTGCCTCGGTCTTTACTGCTAAGGTCAGCTACCAGGAGTCCCAGGTCTCCAAGACCACAGATGAAATCTGGAGGGAGGAAGTTCTTGATGAGGCTTGGGTTAGAGACCAATTGAGCAGACTGGTCATCTGCAAATCTATGGGCCCTGATGGGATGCACCCACGAGTGCTGAGGGAGATGGCAGAGGTTATTGCTAGACCACTCTCCATCATTTTTGAAAGGTCCTGGAGAACAGGAGAGGTGCCTGAGGACTGGAGGAAGGCCAATGTGGTCCCAATCTTTAAAAAGGGCAAAAAAGAGGACCCAGGTAACTACAGGCCCGTCAGCCTCACCTCCATCCCTGGAAAGGTAATGGAACAACTTGTCCTTGCTGCCATCTCTAAGCATCTGGAGGAAAGGAGGCTTCTCACAAATAGTCAACATGGATTCCGTAAGGGGAAATCATGCTTGTCTAATCTGATAACCTTTTATGAGGATATCAGTAGATGGTTAGACGAGGGTAGTGCAGTGGATGTGATATACCTTGACTTCAGCAAGGCTTTTGATACTGTCTCCCATGGGATTCTCACAGCCAAGCTTGAGAAGTGTGGGTTTAGTTATGGTGTAATAAGGTGGATTGGGAAGTGGTTGAAGAATAGATCTCAGAGAGTTGTGGTCAGTGGAGCAGAGTCTGGCTGGAGGCCTGTGACTAGTGGAGTCCCCCAAGGGTCAGTGCTGGGTCCAGTATTATTCAATATATTCATCAATGACCTGGATGAGGGGGTAGAGAGCACCCTCAGCAAGTTTGCTGATGACACCAAACTGGGAGGAGTGGCTGACACAGCAGCAGGCTGTGCTGCCATCCAGAGAGACCTGGACAGGCTGGAGAGCTGGGCAGGGAGAAATTTAATGCAATTTAATAAGAGCAAGTGTAAGGTGCTGCATCTGGGGCACAACAACTCCATGTATCAGTACAGGCTGGGGGCTGATGTACTAGAGAGCAGCTCTGGAGAAAGAGACCTGGGGGTCCTGGTGGACAGGGGGATGACCATGAGCCAACAATGTGCCCTCGTGGCCAAGAAGGCCAATGGCATCCTGGGATGCATTAAGAGAAGTGTGGCCAGTAGGTCAAGAGAGGTTCTCCTCCCCCTCTACTCTGCACTGGTGAGACCCCACCTCGAGTACTGTGTCCAGTTTTGGACACCCCAGTTCAAAAAAGATAGAGATTTGCTGGAGAGAGTCCAACGCAGGGCCACCAAGATGATTAGGGGAGTGGAGCATCTCCCTTATGAGGAGAGGCTGAGAGAGTTGGGGCTCTTTAGCCTGGAGAAGAGGAGACTGAGGGGAGACCTCATTAATGTTTATAAATATGTTAAGGGTGAGTGTAGAGAGGATGGAGCCAGACTTTTCTCAATGTCGTCCAATGACAGGACGAGAGGCAATGGGTGCAAGCTGGAGCACAAGAGGTTTAGGGTCAACACAAGAAAGAACTTTTTCTCAGTGAGGGTGCCAGAGCTCTGGAACAGGCTGCCCAGGGGGGTTGTGGAGTCTCCATCTCTGGAGACACTTAAGACCCGCCTGGATCTGTTCCTGAGAGACTTGGTCTAGATGATCCTGCTCAGGCAGGGGGGTTGGACTAGATGATCTTCTAGGTCCCTTCCAGCCCCTAATTTCTGTGATTCTGTGATTCTGTGATTCTGTGTGATTCTGTGTAATACTTGGACTGCATTATACAGTGTACTTCCAGTTAAGTGTTGCTGAGTTGTTGGATGTGTGGCTGTTCCTTGGATCCCTTTATAGACAGATGAGATGGACAAATCTATTAAGCTTCATCTGATAGAATAACTCCACTATGTATTAAAAGCTTTATTAGAAAGACAGCTATCTGCTTAGGCTGGTGACTTCATGTTCTGGTTTACCTGAACACTGTTGGGTAACTGTTGGATGCTTCAGTGGGGCTATGTCCTGATCCCTGATAGATGGAAGCCAAGCTGAAACCAAGCATTTCACAAGAAGTGAAACGAGGTGAAGTGGAAATGAGCACCACCCATACAGTCAGGCACAGCATCTTGAGAAACTGTTGTGGGCAGTCCAAGGACTGTTCCACACTCACTGTTTCTCATGGTCTTTGTTATTCAACAATTTGAGGCCTGAAGTCCTGACTTGGCTTCTGTTGGGGACTTAGGAGACAGGAAGATGTAGTCCAGCATAACATCTACAGGTAAGCACGTGATGATTCATTCATAGGCACACTTTGCTGTACGACCCCTGTTTGCCATGGCCAAAGTCAAACCATCCCTAGTATTTTAGCCTCTTTAAAAGCTGGTAAAGTAATTTTCTCAACTTGGTAGTGCTCCCAGGAGGTTTTCCAGAGCTGTGAAGTTTACAGTAGAAGCTGCAAAGACATTAGGAAATCAGGCAAGTCCAAGGACATAAATTCTGAGATTAGCTGGTGTTCAACAGGCAGGTCACACTCATCTCACCTTCCACATGCTCTATCTTGTATATAATTGTATGTGAACATTCATGTAAATATTTTACATCTTAGGGATGTAGATTTAAAAAAGAATAATCATTATTAAAAGGCCAGCCATTCATCGAGGATTTTGCAAGGAAGGAGCCAAGTTTGGGCTTCAATCAGAAACAAAAAGTTTTAGGCTGATTAGATGATAGTTTTAGTTTCTAGAAAGGGTTTTAGAATAGAGCTAAAATGCGTATTTGTGACAAATTTTCTTTGAAAGGAAATACATGTTATAAAAAAATGTTTTTCCCAATAGATAAAAAAATATATCCACAAATAATAAAATTTAGAATAAAATGTTTATTGTCTATACACTAAGGCTACGTTTGCACCTTCTGTGTGCTCATGTGCTAAATTACATTTTTTTTCACAAATAACTCTTCACAGGGATTTGATAAAATACCTCCCCTGTAGTCAGTTGAGTTCAAAACAATGAAAGTTCTTAGTTAAATTAAATGAAAAACATTGCATGTCAAACGGGGCCATGGCTGAGCGTGTTTAGGACTTTAGGCTGAGAGGTTTTGTGCTCTTTTAATGGTTTGTTCTGCTTGACTGTGCTGTCTGAAGCACAGTTATGGTTTTCCCACATTAAAAAACAAAAAAAAAATTAGTCTTTCTCCCTTCCCTCACCCAACAGGTAAATACTAAAACAAATACTTGTGCTTCCCCCTGCCTTTCCTAGAACCCAAGGCTATTTCTAGGAGGTGTCAATGTTTGTAAAGGCAGGTATGAATGTTCTATCACAATTATATATCTACTCCCACTGGAGTGGTCAGGCAATCTAATAATTTTTCATCTTTACAAAAGGATAGTTAGAGAACTGCTAGCTCTCTGAGACAAGGTGCCACAGATGGGCTTGGCCAATGGAGGAGGTCTGTGGCCTGGAGGGAACTGAGGTCATTCCCATGGGTGTCAAATGGAAGGGGCCAATCTCTTCTTTGTAGTGCCCACCAATAGGACAAGGAACAATGGGTATAAATTGGAGCATAAAAGGTTCCAACTTAACATGAGGAGAAACTGCTTTTCTGTGGGTGTGACAGAGCCTGGAATGGACTGCCCAGAGAGGCTGTGAAGTCTCCTCTGGAGACTTTGCAAACCCACCTGGATCTGTTCTTGTGTGGGCTGCCCTGAGTGACTTAGGGTTGGACTTGATGATTGCCAGAGGTCTCTTCAGCCCCTAATATTCTATGGTTTTGTGAAACAGCTGAGGACCAGCAAATAACATCATAGAGTTTTCATATTGTTTCTTCTAATATGAAATTTGGTGAATGAGATAAAGCTTGGAGAGACAAGTCACAAGCCCTGTAGATAAAGCAGCAGTTTTCGCCTTGACTTTTCTCCTTTAAGTGACATGGTCTCCTAGGAACTCCAGGTATGTGTTGAAATACAATTTACTGTATTCTAGAAACAATTGTTGAGTTGTACTTTGTTCAGATATATTAATTATATTCTCTCAAAAGCTTTTCCACATTACAGTTGTAATGTTACTTAAGGTAGTTACACATTCATTGTGTTTTTAATGGTAAAATCTATTTCTGAGTAAATCTGTTGTACTCCTTCTATATAGTCATGGCAAGTATAGAAAAATTACATGGGTTACAATTGCACCAGTATGCTTTTCATGATCTCTTACAAGCACATGACATGCACAGGACTAAAATCCAACATTTAGTGAAGTCACAGGTTAAGAAAGCACAGAATTATCTGTTAATAGAAGATATTGCAGGCTAAAGCAAGGTAACTTTTTTTTTTTTTTTNGGAATTTTTTTTTTTTTTTTTTTTTTTTCTTTTAATCATGATCCCTGCAGGAAGCTACAGTACTTGACAAATATTTGCCTTTATTTTCTTTTACTTTATTTTTTATAATAACAGTCAAATAAGTAGAAGCAACATTCAAACAAATGCAATTGCACCAAAAATTTGTCAGAGGTGGGGGAAAATAGTTCAAGAGCAAGGAAATGGTTGAATTTGTGTCAGTTTCCATTCTGTTAGTAAGATTTCATTGTAGCACATCTTGGAGCTTCACTTGATTTATTCAGGCTTAATGCAGCAAGTGTAAATTAACAGGATTAGCACTTTGATCTGGCACTGGCATCTGACAGTGATTGTTCCATATTGATGAATGCACAATAATTGATAGTATGCTCCAGGGTGTCTGCAATATAACAAAACTGGAAAAGTTTTATCACCTGTTGCACTCAGAGGACACTTCTGTGGGTCTGCTTTGCGCTCAGTTAAAATATATTCATTTTACCTCATTTTTCACTGTCAGTGTCAGGGAAATAATCAATCTGATGTTTGCATTCTACTAATTGTGTGTCAGGATGAGCTCATCAGCTACACCCCTTTTGGTATTGCAGTTTTCACTTGTTGTGATCTGAGCAGTCATCCTGCTCTGGCAGGGGGGTTGGACTCAATGATCTCCAGAGGTCCTTCCAACCCCTAATGTTCTGTGATTCTGATTCTTCAAGCCTCTTAAAGATGGTCACTACAGTTAAGACAAGGTGCCACAGATAGGCTTGGCAATGGAGGAGGTCTGTGGCCTGGAAAGAACTGAACTGGAGTCGTTCGCATGCGTGTCAAAAGGGACCAGTCTATTCTCTGTAGTGCCCACCAATAGAAAAAGGGTATAAACTGGAGCATAGAAGGTTCCATCTCAACATGAGGAGGAACTTCTTCACTGTGAGGGTAACAGAGTCTGGAACAGGCTGCCCAGGGAGGCTGTGAAGTCTCCCTCTCTGGAGACTTTGCAAACCCACCTGGATCTGCTTCTGTGTGGGCTGCCCTCGGTAACCCTGCTCTGGCAGGGGGGGTGGACTTGATGATCTCCAGAGGTGCCTTCCAGGCCCTGCCATTCTATGATTCCCTCTTTCCTCTGTCAGATTCCATCTTGACTGCTTGGTCATTGCCACCAATGTACAATCCTAGTGAAGGAAAGCAAGGATTTTGGAATGTAACAGTTAGTCAGGACACTGTGTGCTGTGATGACATCGATGCTTCTTTACTGACTGGACTTGACTGTTTTAAGTTCTCAGCCATGGAAATTACTCCATTATTTATAAAGATCACCAGCTCAGACTTGTTTTTGTAGAATGATCATTGTCCAGATGACAAAGTCTGTCTGACTGCTGTGGTGAATGAACCTTAAACTCTCACTATTTTAAATAATTAACCCCCTCTTCAACCCCTTTGCTCCCACTGGTATTTTGGATGCTTCACAGGACTTTGGAACAGAGGGATGTATAGGCACAGAGAAGAGATCAGTCCTATGCTAGATCTAGGAGGGAACACAGATGACATGAGGAGAGTCTTTACCAACCTTGGTGAAAAACAAAGAAATAAACACATATGGCTTGATCTGAAACTGAGGTATCTCAGGCATTTATTTGTTAAGCTGAGTTAGAATTTTGTTTCATGCTGCTTTATCTGTTCGATACCCAAGTACTCTCACCTTTAAATGCTATTTGCTTTCCATATGCTCTTCAGATGTCTCTAAGACTAGTCAGCTGAGACAAGTACTTGACCTGAATCATAAGCCTGAAGAAAGCTGTTGGCTTCCCAGTGGGTTAAAAAAAACCAAAAAGTGGTCCTAAACTTCTTAAGACTGCAACAGCTGCTCAGCAAGATTACCAACTATATCTTTGAGTTCTGTTAACTTGCTAATACCCCAGACGCTGTAGCCAACCTTGGAACTGGACTGAGGCTGACCGGGCAACGTGGAATGTGCCTGCAGATCCAGCATGAGGTTTCTGTACCATTTGAGCGAAGTTTATTGATTCTGCCTCAGGAATGGGTCTGAAGAAAGAAAGGGGAGACAAGATACTGCAATTGCTACTTGTCAAACTATAGACCCCTTATCTGAAATGCCAATTGTGAACAGTTGGTGGTTTCTGGGCAATAGCAACCACTTCACAATTGAAGTCAAAACTGACTTTTCTGTAAAATCCCCTTTATCTATCTTACAGGAATATTTCCCAAGAGAAACCACTGTTTCCTGCCAAATGCTTAGTTTTCCATTTCACATATCGGGCAGCAGTTTGGTTTCCCAGACAAAAAGGAGATGGTGCCAGCAGCATGCTGCTGGCACCCATGTCTGAACTTTTGTGCAGTAGTGACCTTCACAGGGAGATGTTAATAATGGTTCATGGTGAAGTAATGGAGATGTAAAAAAAAATAATATTAGAAAGAACAGGAGAGAAGAGTTCTTAGGTTAGATGCATCAATTCAACAAACAGATGTGAAGAAGTGCTGGAGTAGGTGAGAAGTAAACTTTGAAGATGGGACCATCTCTTTTACTTCGGTACAGGCCTAAGCTGATTATGAAAAAATAGCTCACATATCTCTACATGGTCAGCCCAGCCTGTAGAGATAACATGAAGAAGTCAGATTATGAGAAGTGCCACATGGCTTACTGACATACAGTTTCCCTTAAGTCTTCCTTTTCAGAGCAGTTAAAATAAGGTGCATATTGCTTTGAAAGCCAGAGTTTGGAACTGCAGAACACCTTGTGTGTAGGAGTCGTGTAAAAGGGTGAAGTAATTCAACAGAAAATAACCCTCCTTGTGTTCCAGCTGATCTTAAGGTGTCAGAGGGGCTGGGGGTGTCTGGGTTTAGATTCTGAGTGATGTCCTGTTTGCACTGTCTGAACTCTCTTGGATCTGGCTGCACTGACAGCGCTGCTCTCCCTGTCCAGTTGGTCTCCAGGCCTGATGCAGCTGGGAGAGAGCCAGTGGCACCCTGAGAGAGACTCTTGTGGCTGGCAACAGGAACAGTGCAGTTTATTGAAAGCAACAGGATGACAGGTTCTTGTGGATCGTTGGTGATAAACACCCTGTCTGCAAGATATATCTCATGCTGGTCACAGACCAGAGTGAGGTTTACATCGTATTCTTGAGAACAGAATTAAGACTCAAATCAGAGTCAAATGCCAAGTGACTTTATTTACCCAACAACAGGTTTGCAAAGCAAAGAGAGAAAGAAAGGAAGGAAAGGGTTAGTTGTGATAGCTACCACCACGGGTCTGCGAGGTCCTATCAGTCCGATTCATTTCCAAGTCCACTGGGAGAATGTTCCATCCAATGTTGGTTGTTCCTGCTCTTTTATTGTGTTGTCCTGTTAAATATCCATTCTTCTCTGAAGAACTACTTACAATATTCCCGGAGCTGTTTTGCTTAACCACACCCACAAACCAGTGATGGAATACATGCCCAATACCATCTCTGAGAGGCCTTAGGTGGTCTTCGGGGGGTCTCCAGACCCCTTGGTTTTCCAAGCACTGGGTGTGGGCTCACACGCAGGGGTTGGACTACAGTTCTCAGAATCAGCTCCGTATCCAAGTTTGTTGGAAAACAGGAACTTCCAGCCTTGTGGACCAACTGTCAATCAGTTTGTGGTTTGATGTTCACTCACATTGGTGCAGCAATGTTGAGAAAAAGAACACATAGAGTCTCTGGTAGAACATGCAGATGTACAAAATACATTCAGTTAAAAGATGCAGCTCTAGAGAGATTTCTACATTTTCCTGGGGAAGTGCTCGGAAAGTTGGGATCATACCCAAAGACGCCCATGTTGTGGGAAGAGAGGTTCAGCTCTTTCACTGATCCCAGTAGTCAGAGATAATTTGTGATGGTATCTTTCCCAACGTCTGCACTTCCTTAAGCCATTTTGATATTATCTTTCACCTTCAGTGTGGAGTTTGAATGACTGACTCTGCTCATACAGACCTTTGTTATGAATGGTGTATACTTTTCAAGGTATAGATCAAGAAAATTCAGGGTGCAAGCTTAGTGAGCAGTCACACTTTGCAGGTGGGCAGTCTTTAGGATAGAGGTGTGTTTTGGTATTATGACATTCTAACGATCAAAGTTCACATAAAGGACATCACTTTGTCAGAAAATGACAGATATTTGGACCAGGGTGTCAAATATGCATCATACCAGTTGCACAGTACAATAAAGCTTCCATCTCCTTTGGTGATTTGCAGGCAGAGCCTGGCTGTGGGGACTTCACCTTCTGTGCTGTTTCTCAGGCAATGTTGTTCAGGGAACCACTGTGGAATGGGGTCCTCACATGCCAGTTGTACTTTGCCCAAGAAGCTTCTTCAATCTAATATCTTTCATTAATCTGTGAACAATGCTGTACATTTAATATGAAATTAATAGCTAATTACACCATTAATTTCTAATTACACAACAAGTTCTCCATGGAACATGTCCTTGTGAAATTTTCCTTGTGCCAGGAAAGCCAATGGTCTCCTGCGGGGCATTAAGAAGAGCGTGGCCAGCAGGTCGAGGGAGGTCCTCCTGTCTCTCTACTATGCCTTGGTGAGAGCACATCTGGAGCATTGTGTCCAGTTCTGGGCTTCCCAGTTCCAGAGGGACAGTGAAATACTGGAGACAGTGCAAGGGAGGCCTATGAGGATGATGAAGGGGCTGAAACACCTGCCTTATGAGGAAAGGTTGAGAGTCCTGAGGCTGTTTAGTCTGAAAAGGACTAAGAGGGGATCTAATTAATGTCTATAAATACATGAGGTCTGGGTGTCAAGAAGGTAGGGACAGCCTCTTTTCACTCATGCCTTGTGACAGGACGTGGGACAATGGATTCAAACTGGAGTACAGGAAGTTCCACCTCAACATGAGGAAGAACAACTTTACTGTAAGAGTTGTAGAGCATTGGAATAGAGTCCCCAGAGAAGTTGTAGAGTCTCCTTCTCTGGAGACTTTCCAGACCTGTCTAGATGCATTTCTGTGTGATCTGCTCTGGTTTTGTCCTGCTCTGGCAGGGGGTTGGACTTGATGATCTTTGGAGGTTCTTTCCAACTCCTACCATCCTGTGATTCTGTGATACTGTGAAGTCACCTCCAGTCATTATTCCATAGCAGGTGTGTGAAACAGGGAGGAAAAACCTTTTGCTGATATGTGTCTACATGTGGAACAATGATCAGAGACCCTGAGCTTCATCTATCCAAAATAGGTTTTCAAGGCATGTATCTCAATTCCTGACCAGATCTCAAGGATGTAAGGAAAGTCTAACCTGTAGAGCCTGATGTTGTGTGCTTGCCCTTGGTTTTGCTAGGAAGTTTTGTTGTTAATGCTGAAGACAAGCTCTGAGTTTGATGGTGGCGGCATTTAAGGGTGGATGAAATGAGTGCTAAACTGTTCATATAATGAGCAGTCTCTGAGGACAAGGATGATTTTTCCTGCAGAAGCCGTGGATCCTGTGCTCATTTGACCTGACACATGGTCAGAAAGGTTTGCAAAAGGAGGAGGGATTATCTCAAGGAAGGGCTTGTGCACTACTTGCTGCTGGGGGAAGGTGGGTTAGATGGTTTGGCAATTCAAGGTATTTGCAAAGAGAACAGTTGAGAAAAGGAATATATTTGAGAAGGTAACAGTCACACAGTTCATGTTCCTGCTAGAACAAGTTTCTATTGTTCTGAGAGTCATTTTTTAAGAGGACTGGGAAAGCAGGCAGGCAAAAATGTTGACACCTAATGATATTTGCCCAAGGTTTCTTCCTCAGAGGTCAGGCCTTATGAAACTGATTCTGATAAAGAAAAAAATCTTTGTGAATCTTTCAAAGTGAGAAATGACCTGGCAGTTAAACCAACCAATGCAAATTCTATCAAAAGAATGTGCTTATTGAGTAAGAATGTAATCTGAGCAAGGAAGCTTTTACATCTTTATTAAGAAGAGAAGGGGTTGATTCTATACACACTTTCATCAGAAGCATCCCCAAACATTCTGTAGTGTCTGCAGCTTATTTTCAGGCTTATCCAAGTAATGGATGGAGAGTAAAGTGTGACTGTCAGGCAGAGACAACCTCAAAGAATTCTCTGCAGCTCAGTTGATGGCATAGCCTGGGGGATGCTGTTTGCAAGTGTAAAAGGCAAAAGTCCCATCACAGGAGCCCAGTGTGTGATATTAAACTTTCTGTAAAAGGCCATCCTCAAATTAGGACCATTACCTCTGACATACAATCTCCACACAAGTGAAATATTTAGTGCTAAGAGTTTATGGCATTTCCCTAGGCGAAGCTGGATGCAGTTCACAGAGCTTTTTCTTGCAGAGCACAGCTTGGCAGCCTTTCTCAACCAGTTTGACCAAGATCATGAAAAAGTCTTGTGTGTAGAGTCTCCCTTGCAGGATCAGAGCATTAACACACAGACCTGCAGGAAAAAAAAAAGTAAATACAGCCTGAGCTTCACAGCTTTGGTGTGTGCCCAGTGTAAAGGATGATAAATTATTGTGCTGCCCCAAGGGCACAGTGGGATCATTTCTCTAGAAAGCATGTCTTTTTATGGAGCAGAAAGGTATAACAACCTCAGACTGAGGCTATAATAACCTGCATAATGAGATGTCCCCTGACATTATCATGGATCATAACTCTACAGCTAGACAGGGTCTCCTGGTGCAGAGTAGAGGGAGGGGGCAGAGGGACAGGGAGTGTTCCTTTCTTCAGAGTTGGTGTCTGGAGAGGCTTTGTTTGTCCTGTCAAGAAAGAACCAACAGGACAAAAGATCTGTGGCTTTGAGTAATATAAATGCACACACTGATAAAGAGAGTCCCCAGAGACACTTCTGCAGGACAAAAATTGATGTAAGAGATGATAGCAACTTGTTAGTGGAGCTGAATTGAGTGTTCCACTTCTGCCTCAGCAGCCTATTCCTGCCTGACTCCTGGACTACCCATTGTCTGATCCTTAAAACAAAATGAGCCTTCTGGATGAAAGTTATGACTATAAATATGTTAGCATTAAAATTAAGCAAGTCTTGAGAATGTATGGTGTTGCATTTAGTTCAGGCTTCTCTTGGAGAAAGCAATCCTTTTTTGTTCTTTCTAAACAAGGCAAGGATCTCACATTTCTTCTAATTACAGTGCACTTTACTGTGCAGTCCCAGTGAGGGGAAAGGGTTTTGAAGTCTACAGCACTCAGTGAGAATTGATTGCTAATTAAATTTGTCTCTGGGAAGTTAGCTGTAACTAAAATGTACTGAGTTAAAATAATCAGATCATTGTTTCACCAGTGCTCCATGTTAAATAAAACCTGCATAAATCAGGTGCTTTGAAAGAGCTGGGAAAGCCAGGCCCACACATGGTGGAANTGACACCTAATGATATTTGCCCAAGGTTTCTTCCTCAGAGGTCAGGCCTTATGAAACTGATTCTGATAAAGAAAAAAATCTTTGTGAATCTTTCAAAGTGAGAAATGACCTGGCAGTTAAACCAACTTTTACTTTTGTTACTCAGATCTCTGTGACAAGGCTTAGTATTTCAGAAAGGTGGCTAATCAACTGTGGTATTGCTGTAAGCTTTTTTGTCCTGTTTGGCTATTCTTCTGCTTGGAGAAACTTGTTCTTTTCTCATTAAGTATTGGCTGTAAGGGTCTCATTGTTCATAAAGGAATTTAATCAGTTTGGAACAAGTCATCTGTGAGGCATGTTTATATCTGACAGCAAGAAGTAGGAAGGTTCTCCTCCCCCTCTACTCTGCCCTTGTGAAACTACACCTGGAATATTGTGTGCAGTTTTAGGCTCCCCAGTTTGAGACAGGGATGTACTGGAAAGAGTTCAGTGGAGGCTACAAGGATGATGAAGGGACTTGAGCATCTCCCCTGTGAAGAAAGACTGAGGGAATTGGGGCTGTTTAGTCTTGAGAGGAGAAGACTGAGAGGGGATCTCATGAACGTCTATAAATAACTGAAGGTTGGGTGTCCAGTGGAAGGGGCCAGTCTCTTTTTGCTAGTGCCCAGCAATAGGACAAGGCAAAAGAAGTGTAAGAGAGGTTGTGGAGTCTCCTTCTCTGGAGACTTCCCAAACCCACCTGGCTCTGTTCCTGTGTGGGCTGCCCTGGGTGACCCTGCTCTGGCAGGGGGGTTGGACTTGATGATCCCTTCCAGCACCCCTAACATTCTATGATTCTATGCTTTTGTGCATATGTTCCCAGCAATGCTATGTGGATGTCAGTTTTGTTGTTGGCATAATTGTGTATGGGACAGGACTCCAGAGATGTAAATAAATATGACATACTCTTACAGTTTAGGAGAGCTTACTTTGCATGAAAATCAAGCAGTTGAAAACTAAGGTTGCTCCTTTCTGCCTGATCAGGAAAGGGAGATGCTGTGGTGGTCAAGGAATGTAAAACATAACTCTGAGATTGTGTGCTCTCGTGATAGTGCCATCTCTTCTACTGCTTGGCCACACCACCGCCCAAAGCAAACTGTGTGCCAAGCCTGTCTCAGATCTGCTGCCTGTAAAATAGAGTGAGCAAAAGTTAACTTTAATCCAGTTTTCTGATGGGATGAAACCTCTCTCCTGGGAAATGCACCCCTTTCTTTTCAACGTGCTGCATTCACTTGTGGAGACAATGGACAAAAATGACTTTGCTGTGGTGCTAGAGTGCTTTTGAAATGTCAAACTATTTTCTTTCAGAGTTGGTCTCTATTATTCATCTGAAGGGAGCAGTTCTGAAATTGGAGATCCGTTCAAGGAGCACCTGGCTTCGACTTGAGAAATAATAAAGGAAAGGAAGAATAAAAAGAATGGTTTGTACAATATGTGGAGCAACAGCACTTTGAGATGCTTCAATGGACTTCAGTTATCTTGAATACAGCTTTCCATGTTACCTTTGGCTGCACTCACTTCACTGCAGCCTCTACCTCTTCATCTTTTTGGCTATTCTTCTCATTGAAAGGATTTCTATTTTTCCCCCTGTATGAATTGGCTGGAATCCACTTGAAGGGCTTGTTGATCACAATGAAGTTTACTTGCTTTGGAGGCATGCTCATAAGGTGCTTCTTACGGTCTGTAGATCTTCTTTAATCTGTATCCTCTGTAAACTTGCTGTGGCCAGTTTTTTCCTAGTCTCAGCTTGCTCCTACACTTCCAGTGAAGTGTGAGGTGGCAGTGAACCCCATCCCCTCTCGAAGGTGTCTGGTGACTGGTGAGCCATGCATGTTTTAAAAGGAGTTGTGCCAAGCTCCATGAGAAGTGTGACTTTTGGAAACCATGCATAAATGCCTCTTGCCTCCTATTGCTGTGCCAGGACTAAGCTCAAATCACTTCAAGCTTTTTTTTTTTTTCTGCTAAAAGACATTGAAAGGCAAGTTTCTTCTCATTTATTGCCTCTTGCTGAATTTTTGAGAGATTTCTCTAACTTCAAAATTAAGAGAAAGTTGTTTAATTTATTGAGCATTTAAAGAAATGTGACATGCAGTGGCTCTTCCAACTCTGGAGCCGTGCAAGTTCTTATTAGAAGGAAAACATACTTTTCAGTAAGTAGCCCACCAGATTCCAAATCTAAACTTCAGAGTCTTAGCTCGTAAATGTGTACCCCATGGGGAGGTGCTGCTGGTGGGCACCATCACATGTATTTAGGAGAATAATAAACCTCTGTAATTACATGGCACTGTCAGTCTGACAGGGCTTCAGGAATGGACTCCCATTGCCCAGCATTAAGTGGGATTTATGTTACTAGCTTTCACCAGTCCAAACCGTGGGTGGACATCGAGGGAGCAGAACCTGTGTCCCAGGTGTCCTGAGTTCTTAGTTTATCCAGGAGCAAGCCTGTCCTCTGACTGAACTTGGCTGACAAAAGCAACTCTGCTCAGAACCTAGGACTTTGAACACAAAGGAGGATTTCAGAACTCACGTCATGCCATTGTTGTCTACATTTAGTGCTCTGCTGGTTTCACTAAAATGGAATCATAGGCCAGCCATAGTCTGCAGGCCATTAGTGGTTTCCAGTCAGCCAAGAGCTTAAGCTGGTAGGAGCAAAACCCAGGGTAGTTGACCCTGAGCTGTCTACCAGTTGTATTCCATACCATAAAAGCCACACTGATTATAAAGGGTTAAGTTTCCTGATCATGGAAGCTTCTCTTCCTTCTCCCAAAGGCTGGCCCATCATCCTTCTCTTGAGGCTTGCTTTCCCAATTGTTCTGATGTTCATGCACTTACTGGGCTGAGTATAACTTTGTATACTTCATATTGCCATTAGTATCAGTATTAGTTTGGCTGTTTCATTGAATCTGGTTTTATTCCAACCCATGGGTCCCCTCTCCTTTTCCTGATTCCACCTCCCAGATGGTCATTTGGCGGTAGAGCAACTGATGTGGTTTAGCCCTGGACATGGGCTGAATGAAAACGGTTTATTTGGTGCCCAATACTTATTTGTGCCCTGATTTAAATAGCTCACCTAGAAGAATTACAGACCTTTAATTTGAGAGTCTTGAAGGGTTTAAGCTTTGAGAGATTTGATGGAGTTGTTACAAGCATTTGTTATGTTGGTGGTGTGGGTAAGACAGCCACTTGTCTGGTTTTCTCTGGTGTTTTAGAGTTGTTTTTCGAGCTGTGGGTGGGTTTACTGCTGTTTGTTATTGGTTTGGTGTGGTTTATCTCTTTTGCGTGTGGGGTTACAGGGTGCCAGGCTGCTGTGTTCTTTGCCAATAGGTTATGGTATGGCAAATTCTTTGATATTATAAATTCTAACTGTGATGTTAGTACTGGAGATGGGATGCAGGGTTTGTAGTGACAAGACAAGGGGTAATGGCTTTAAGATAGAAAAGGGGAGATCTAGGTTAGATATTAGGAAAAAGTTCTTTAATATGAGGGTGATAGATCACTGGAATGGGTTGTCCAGAGAGGTAGTGGAGGCCCCATCCCTGGAGACATTCAAAGCCAGGTTTGATGAGGCTCTGATCAGCCTGACCTAGTTAGAGATGTCCCTGCTTATTGCAGGGTGGTGGGACTATATGATGTTTAGAATGTATTGAGATGGAAGGGACCTCTGTGATTCTATGCCTGTTGTCAGGAGGGATAGAAACCCACCAGAACTAACAAGTCTGAGGTGTGGTAAAAGCACTTTGTAGAGATGATTGCTTGCAGCTATTAAATGCTTTCAAAAGTTCTTGCATCACTCATCAGCCACAGTATTTGAGTGTACCAATGGTCTGTGTCTGGGCTGTACCTTACCTTGCATCATGCCCTTTTTTTTTCCCTTCATGAGGAAAAATGTTATTTCTGCTTTATAGATGGGTAGCTGAGACAGAGTAGCTGATTCTTCAAGAGTATTGTAAAAAACCAGTGTATACAATTGATTTCTAAGAATGCCAAATATTAATTCAGTGAGATGGCCAGGTATTGTCTTTCATCTCCCTAAGGCAATGGGAGCAAGTTGGAGCACAAGAGGTTTAGGGTAAACACAAGGAAAAACTTTTTCACAGTAAGGGTGACAGAGCTCTGGAACAGGCTCCCCAGGGAGGTTGTGGAGTCTCCTTCTCTGGAGACATTCAAGACACACCTGGATGTGTTCCTGTGTGACTTAGTGTAGGTGATCCTGCTCTGGCAGGGGGGTTGGACTAGATGATCTTCTAGGTCCTTTCCAGCCCCTAACATTCTGTGATTCTGTGAAGACCAGAGATTGAAGTCATGCTACAGTATTGGAACACCATGAAGACACAGCTTGATGACACACACTTATAGGAGTGTCTCGAAAGGTAGGACACCAACGGTTTCTGTTAAAAGGGTTGACTGAATTGTCACTATTTTTGTCAGGCCAGAAATTAGGGTTTGGGGATTTTTCCCCTCTTAAAATCCATTTAAGATTAAATGCTTGGTCTTTGCTAGTACTTTCTGCTACAGGCAACACATCTGTGTAGGGAACTTTTGATTAGAACCAGAGTTACGGAACAAAGCCAGATCAGCTTCAAAGCTTCTTTAAGTAACAAAACACCTATAAGACATTCAAATTTTACATTAACTATTTGTATGCTTTTGCAGACATGTATTTGGGAGCTTGTTGTTTCTCCACAAGCTACTTCTGCTTGAAACAAAGTGTATTTCTTGCTGGCAAGGCACAGTTGTTAAATTGTATCACTGCCTCTTTTTAAGAGCTCTACTTAAAAAGTTCAGAGGCCATGTGGAGAAAAAAGCGATTATAGAATTGTAGGGGTTGGAAGAGACCTCACAGTGTCTAACCCTCAGTAATTATTAAAACATTTAATTTTTTATTCAACCAGAGAATAATTATTTTAAAATTAGTATCTTGGGTTTTAACTAATATTTTTGTGTTTTCCACTGAGATGTACAACTGTCACCGGAAGTTATGCTGTTGATCTGCTGCTGTAAAATGTGAAGTAAATAACCAGCAAAATCATAGAACCATAGAACATTGGTTGGTTGGAATGGACCTCCAAAGGT
>VYZU01076548.1:0-54655 GCA_013401355.1 Ceyx cyanopectus
GGGATATTATCTGAATACCAATGTAGAGATTTCTTTAACATCTTTTTAACCTGGAGTTTTCGGAGTATCTGGTATTGTTTTACTGGTTATTTTAAAATAGATATAAGTTTAAATATTAGAAAAGGCAAATTTCAAAGCAAGTGGGGGATTAAGGCATCAAATATATACAGTTTGGGTTTCTTTCTTTGGGATAGATCCATTCTGGAGTCATGATACTGTCTGACCATATATAGAGGCAGCTGATAGTTCCATTTGCTAATTTCTCAGCTTGGGGTATACCTTGGCATCTATTATTTTGGGTGGTTGTTGTGGTGTTTTTTTGTTTGTTTGGGGTTTTGCTTTTATATTGTTGTTTTTGTTTGTTGTTGGTTTGGTTTTTTGTGTGTGTTTTTTATTTGTCTGTTTACTTTTGTGGTCAAGCTTTATGAATCCCTCAGGCAGATAAGATGAAAATTTCCCTGAAATATATTGTGCACGTCCCCATACTCATGTAATCACCTCCTCACGATGATGCACTGATCAGAATGTACTTCATTTCCTTCAATTTTCTGCTCAGGTTCATTTTTCAGGTTTATGTGATTGATTTACCTTGGCAAATATGTCTTCAAAACTTCACAAATGCTCGTTAAGTTCAAAGAGGCCTTAATAATTTGATTCATTATGTAACACAAGCCATAGAATATTACATATATATCACATATAATATAGAGCATATCACATATACACACATATAATATCACATATATACACTTAAAATATCACATATGTTTTTATTATAAAATTAAACTGAATTATTTCAGCTATTGTATATCTTTCAGAAAACTCATGGGGACTTGTAAACGTTTAATCTGAATTACAACATCCTGAGGGGAATTTCTCTAATATGTTTTGTTGTTTTCACTAGTTTAAGACAGATTTGGCTTGTTTTCTGGTTGTTTTGGTTTAGATTCTGGGTAGCAGCCTCCCTCTGCTGTTTCTGCTCACTGAGAGAGCTGTTTATCAGGAGATTTATCCTTTCCTATAGACACAGGCAATTGAAGCCCTTCATTTTCTCCCTGTAAAATATGCTTCCTGGAGTCAGTAATTTCTGGGTTTTTAGCATTTCCTTTGAAGACTGGACACTGGAACTGCACAGCAGTGTTGAAGTAGCCGCTTACCTTTTGCCAGTGCCTGAAGTGCTGCTGCATCTCTGAGCCTGCTTGCTGTTCCTGCTGGTGCTGCTTCAGGAGTGTGGAGGTGTCACCATCACAACTAATCCAGTGCAGTGAAGATTGGCCCAAGCAGCAAACTCCAAAATCCTTTTCAATTGCAAGTTTTCAAACATGATTTAGAAATGATTCCTCACCTTAAATGAATTCACTGATTTGGAAATGGTGATTTACTGGAAGCACCCTCCATCTCCATGCCTTTGCTTTTCCCAGCTGTTCTCTTGGACAGCGAGGAGAACAGGATGGCAGCACAAAAAGCAGTGACCTTCACAGGGGATGAGCTACACTCAGCTTAGTGTCCCCTCTGTCAGCAAATACCTGGTTCCAGGTACAGCAGGGACAGGTGGGGTGAGGAGGGGACCTCTGAGCCTTGTGCAGGACAGGGAAGAGGAGGAAGAGGAGAGGAGGAAGGAGGGAGATGGCAGCACAGCAGGGACCTCTGGGCTGTGTGCAGGACAGGGAAGAGGAGGAGGAGGAGAGGAGGAAGGAGGGAGATGGCAGCACAGAGGGCTGAGTTTTCTGCAGGTGTAGGCTGATAGACTTTGGGACTGAGCTCGTGCTTGGCCTGGATAACTGCATGTGGTCTGAAATCTTGGTAAGGCAGCTGATGCTTAATTTCTAAGTGAGAGTTCAAAGCAATAGGTATCTTTGCCTACCTTTGGAATCCCACCTTTAGAATACAGAACAGGGATTATAATGAAGGGTTTGTCTCTCTCACCATTACTCTTTTTGTTTCTTTGTTTTGGATTTTTGTTTGGATTTTTTTTTTTGCTGGCCAATGGAAAGATCATTTCCACTTTTTGCTGTTCATTTGGACTATTCCCAATTATTTTTGGTGTTTTGGTTTGGTTTTTTTCTTCAGAACCAAGGCAAAAACATACATGAAGTAACAGGCTGGAGGCTGCACTTCAGTTTGTGTTGGCTTTTTCCTTGCTATTCTTTAGGAGTTGCTAAAAGAATTTGCCTCAATATTCCCATGGTACTCTTCAGTGTCCAGTTCTTTCATTTTCACCGTCAACCTTGCAATCTCTCTTCACATCTCCTTAGCCCATGGGACTATGCACTTCACTAAACCCACTGCAAATTTCAGATGATTCATACTCTTCTAAGTAGATTTTTTACTCACTGTCTCTTCAAATTGTCATCAGCATACTGCAAAGTTCAAGAAGTCTCTTTTTTTCCCTGGTATGTTTCTCCTCAGTTAACTAGTCCATAGTCATTCTAATATTCCTCCTTTGGCTTCTGCACTTAAATTTTACCATGGATGCTCAAGGGAAATATTTCTGTTGCTAGAGCAATAGAGTCCTGTTACCCCTCCCTGTATCTCATCCTACAGAGATTTAAACAGATACTGGTAGGACTTTTCCTGGTTGGGACTGGGAAAGAGGATTTATATACAGATAGGGAAACCTCTCAACACTGGAGAACCAGCAAACTGATCAGTGGCCACTCCAGGTGGAAATTAATGACTGCTCTATAACAATCAGAGAATTCTGAGGCTGGAAAAGGCCTCAGGACCATCCAGTCCAACCTTCCACCCAGCACTGCCATGGTCAGCAGCCCCTGCTCTGCAGCACCACATCTCCTGCCTCTGCAACCCCTCCAGAGATGGGGACTGCACCCCCTCCCTGGGCAATCCCTGCCAATGCTTCACTGCTCTCTCACTACAGACATTTCTCCTCAGCTCTGAGCTGAATTTCCCCTGGTGCAACTTGTGGCCATAAGAATAGAGACTAATTTCACTATTTAAAAGTCAATTCAACTTGTGTGTTCCAATCATTGATGTATAAAGCAGAAAAATGAGGATGATATAAATTCAAGCATGTATGTATGATGCCATTGTACTATGAATGAGTATGTGGGAGTTACCATATTGGAGGGGAATGTGAATATGCAAATCAGAGATATATGACTAGAAAGAATAGGAAAATGTTGTCTTTTTTTAAAAGCTTGGAAGACTAGGTAATAGGGGGTGAAAGAAAGCATGAATCAGGGTATTATAATATAAGCAGAAACTACAGAAACTGAGATTTTGTACTATTAAACTACACATAAAAAGAAGGAAAAAATAGCTCTTGCTGTATAAAGGATGTCATCAGTGACTTCCTAACTCTCAAGAGTCTAAATTCCAGTGCTTTTGCTTTCTGGTGTTAAAGCACATTTTGCTGGTAATTCATTCCACTAGTTTGAGCAAAAGATCTGTGTTCATACAAACACTGAATGCTTGTTTTGAGGCAAAAAAAAAAATGTTTCTTTTTGATGCAAACAATAGGTAGTGTAATACAGCCTTGGAGGTGGTTGGCATGGGAGGCTTCACATGCTGTTATGAGATACACACAGCAGTGATTCTGGGGACATGTCAGGAGAAATGAAGTGTGAAAGTGTATCTACAACCTCTTGCCAGAAGGTTTGGAACTCAGGGTGTTTCCAGCAGTTTACATGGTTATCTCATTCCCTGAAGTTTCCAGCTGTATTGTCTGCACTGCTGGACAGGCATTGTCAGGAGATGCAGGAGGGATCACTGAACCCCAGCAGTGTCTGGGTTAAAGGGAGCTCCAGAGATCATCCAGCCCAACCCCTGCTGAGAGCAGGGACATCTCAACTAGAGCAGGGTGCTCAGAGCCTCCTCAGCCCCCCCTGGAATGAAAGTGGCCTTTCAGAGATCTGGGTCACATTCTGCTGACAGAAGGATCTCACCCTGTATCCCCCCAGTTTAGTAATCATATTAACCAAATACATTTCAGACACAGAAGTGCTTGAGCATATTGTGTAGCATCAAGTCACTGTGATTGTCTTGATGATTAAACTTAAACCTGAAGCCAATTAAAAACGTAATTAGTTATACTCATTGCAGGAATGAGAAACGTTTGTCTCTACATGGTACTTTATGATTAACTGAAATATGTGGAAGTTACCTTAAAGCTAGAAAGAGGCAGAGCTTGATGTGTTGTATCCCAGGAATAAAAACCTGCTGTTGATTCTACCTGGAGTGAGGAGGAGAAGAAAAAAAGCAACAAACCCACCTGTGTGTGCTGGTTTGAAAACCTGCAGCTGCTTCCCCTGGAGTTCAAATAGATTCCTACACCTGTAGGAATAAAATAAATAAAATAATAAATAATTAATTTAAATATAATAATAATATAATAATAATAATAATAATAAAAATCCACATGGATAAATTGTTCTTATGTATTGAGCAGATTTCATTTTTCTCAATGTGAAATTAATGTGAATTTTCTAGTTATTTTTAATCTTTGATATTTTCTTTTTACTGCATTGTAGTAGTGTAAACTTTTCTTAAGGAGAGCTTCCTGTTCTCCCCTCTCCAGCTATTCCACAAGAATAGAAAAAGCCAGTAATTATGTCAAAATCTTGTCTTTACCTGATTGATGGATTTTCAGATGCCTGGCAGTACCATATTATCCTATCCTTCCTGGCACATCTTGTCCTCTCCTAAGCCATTGCTTTCTTTAGTCACTAAACTTAGCAGTGTCTGCTTCCACGAGCAGGAAGATGTTCCAGCATCCACCAAAGACACCTTCATGCTGCTGCTCAGCTACAGCTGCTCTTCACAGCCTTTTCTAAGCAGATTTTATTTTTCCCAGTGACATTCAGAATCCTGTAATTCCTCTCCAGGAAATCAGAAGCCGTTACCTGAAGGATTGAGTGAATTGGTGGGAGGAGGGGAGCAGAAATAGACTTCATTTAAATGGTAACTTCAGGGTATATTGGACTTCCTCACTGACCTTTGTCCATGAGACCAACAGTAACATTTCAGTTGGAATTTATTGAGGCCTACACAACTCTTGTTTATTTTAGTCAAAAATAAGTGCAAAGGACATGCTATATAGGAACCCCCAGCTTTGCAAACATGAAAATAAAATCCCCGAAGGAATTCCCTGAAGGAACTCTGATGTTTCTTGCTTTGGAATGTGATGTCTTGTTTCCCTTGTCTAGGCCCTTAGCACTGAGTCTAAACATTATATTATAAAATATGATAAAATGATGATAAAATATTGTAAAATAAAGGCATTTTAATTAAATTGGTGGGGGACGCATTAATGGAGTCAGAATTGCCCATTTTCTCATTACACTTTTCTATTACTGAGTATAAAATGAGGAGACACTAATTCCTTAAGACTGTAAATGCTCCCCTTTGCTGTTGCTCTGTAGAAATACAGTGAAGAGAAAAAGAAAAGCTGCTGTTACAGCTCATTGTCATTCCCATGTGGAGTGCTTCAGTGAAACCTGGGTGATTGCTCTGCTGTCTGGGCAGACAGGACACAAAACATGGTTGTGGAGCAAGTTTCTTTTCCTTCACAAAGGCCCGTGGGGTCCCTGCTGGGGCCTGAGCTGTTTGACATGTTCTCAGGGCTGCAGCCAGGGCATGGAGGCAGCAGCAGCAGGTGACACCCAGCTGAGTGGGGCTGGGGATGCCCCAGGGGGATGGGATCCATCCAGAGGCACCTGGACAGGCTGCAGAGGGGCCCAGGGGAACCTCCTGAGGTTCAACAAGAGCAAGTGCAGGGTCCTGCCCCTGGAACAATCCCCACTGTCCATCCAGGCTGGGGATGAGGGGCCAGAGCAGCCCTGCAGGAAAGGACTTGGGGGTGCTGAGAGAGGAGCAGCTGCCAGGAGCAGCCAGGGGGAGCTGGAGCCCAGCAGCCAATCCAGCCTGGGCTGCAGCAGGAGCAGTGTGGGCAGAGATGGAGAGAGGGGATCCTGCTGCTCTGCTCTGCAGCCCTGTGTCCAGCTCTGGAGCCCTCAGCACAGCAGGGCCATGGAGCTGCTGGAGCAGGGCCAGAGGAGGCCACGGAGATGCTCAGGGGCTGGAACAGCTCTGCTCCCACCACAGGCTGAGGGAGCTGGGGTTGTTCAGCCTGGAGAAGAGAAGCTCCAGGAGACCTTAGAGCACCTGCCAGTGGCTGCAGGGAGCTGCTCCAAAGCCTGGAGAGGGGCTGTTTGCAAAGGCCTGGAGGGAAAGGCCAAGGGGCAATGGTTGAAATGAGCCAGGAGTGGATGGAGATGAGAACTAAGGCAGAAGTTGTTTCCCAGCAGAGGGGTGGGCACTGGCACAGGGTGCCCAGGGAGGTGGTGGAGGCCCCATCCCTGCAGACATCCCAGGGGGGGTTGAGGAGGCTCTGAGCACCCTGCTCTAGTGGAGATGTCCCTGCTCTCAGCAGGGGCTGGGCTGGGTGAGCTCTGGACATCTCAGTGGTCCTATGCTAAAGGCCAATGATTCAGTGGTGGGCATGAGCTGGTAGAACACAGGGGTTGTAGTTTGGGGAGGAGGGTTGTGCAGGAGGACAGTGCTGGGAGGACTTTGCTTGTTTCCTGTAGCTGCTTTCAGAAAGGAGGGCTGCACATCCAGAGAGTGGAAGCGTGTGCTGTTTGTCTTGATGATCATCCCAGGAATAAAGCCCAGTGGGCAGCAGCTTTGTGAACACACACACTGGGAGCTTTCCTAGGTGGGAGGAGGCTTGGCTTGGAGTTTCCTCACACAACACTAACTACTCACATGAAGATTTGTAGGAAGAAGGCCCAAAACATTTCATTTTCCAGTCTGTTCTGATGTGTAACTTTGTTTGCAACGGGTAGAGAATCTTTTGGCAGGAACTCAGGAAAATCCCCGTGTTACCAGCTAGCTTTTCAGTAATCATTACTCACCGTGTGCCACCAGCATGAAGCAAACAGAGGGATGTCTGAGGAGGTTTTAGCTGATAACAAAGTAGAGGCAGCTTCATGTGTTTATTCTCTAGCATCTTGTGTTTGCATTTCGTGTTGTCAAAAAATAGAGCACTTGTTTTTACCATCACAGCAAAAATAACTGTCATAATGCAGATGAATAATTGGGTTTTATTCTTCCTGGGTTTTTTTTAGTGTATTTCTACAAGAGGGACAAACCGATGGTCATTATATGTGACATGAACTTAGTTCTTGTTTTCAGCTCCCTCCTGCTCCCACCAAGAGATCTGTTATCTCAGTAGGGATCCTTCTTATCTTGCTTTTAACAGAAGACACTGGAGAACAGAGGAGCCTGTAGTTGAGTTTTGTATCCTTATTCACTTCTGTTCAGAGCTTAATGGAGGCACTATTGCAAAAATGGGCCTTAAAAAATAAGTAGGAAATTCATGAAAGATATAATTTTTTTCTATATTTCTGAGTTCAGTGTCTGTATGAAAATGCACTTAGTGAGTCAAACAGCTAGCCAAAGAAATGAAACTTCCAACACCACCATCAACCAGATGGACATCATTTAAACCAAACAAAGATTGGCCAGAAGGTTCTGAGCTAAAAATACACACAGCATTGCCCTTGGCTTGGCAGCAGGTGGCCGAAGGTTGGCCAGGTAGTCCAGGATGGGCTTGCCAGGGCTCTGTGCAGCTCAGGGTCATGTGGGGGCTCCACGTGAGCTGCCATCCGTAGGGTGCACGTGGTGTGGTGACACTGAGCTCCACAGGCTGGGGCAGGGGCGGAGAGCACTGTCCTGCTGGTGACCAGGCTCAGGCAAGGAACAGATTCAGTGACTGTGCCACCTTGTACTGAATGCTCTGAGAAGTGAGCAGTGGAGTGCAGCTCTGGCACCTGCCACCGGGACACTTCTGTGTAGGAGATGGAAGAGAGTGCAAAATTAGAATCACAGAATCATTGTCAGGGTTGGAGGGGACCCTAAAGCTGCTCCAGCTCCAACCCCCTCCCAGGGCAGGGACACCTCCCACCAGAGCAGGTTGCTCAGAGCCCCATCCAGCCTGGCCTGAGAAACTGCCAAGGATGGGGCTGCCCCCACCTCTCTGGGCACCCTGGGCCAGGCTCTCCCCCCCTCCTGGGCAAGAAGAAGAAATTCTTCCTCATGGCTGAGCTGAATCCCCCCAGCTCTAGTTTGGATCCATCCCCTCCAGCCCTGCCACTGCCCCACAGCCTCCAAAGTCCCCCCCCAGCTTTCTTGTCAGTAATTGTCATTAAGGACTTTGCTGTCTAAAATCTGAGACTGGTTGAGCAATAGGAACCTGCAAGTGAGTTCCTGTGACGAACCCCTCACTCAGTGGGGCCAACACGAGAGCTGGCAGCTCTGCCAGCCTTTCTGTCACCTGTGTGCCCAGGGTACCTGACTTCCCTTGAACCTCCAGCACTACTCAAATGAGAAAATGTCTTCAATAGAGTTAAATTATTAATTGCTGACATGTAGTTCTGTAGATATAACAGCAACTACCTCCTGTAATGGGTATTTCTAGTGTATATGCTGTGATAATGTACCTGTGGTTATAAAGTCCATTGAAATCTGTAACTGAAAGGTGTATAAATGCAAGCAATAATTATTGTCACATATATAAAAGAGCACGATCTTTCTTCCAGTAGCCTTTCCCCCCGAGGGAATTTAATTTCTTTATCTGTAGTTTCTCCTGAGATTGGAATGTGCAGTATTTAAAGCTGTTTTAACCAAGAGACTCACTCTGCAATCAATGAAAATCAAATGGATGTGCTTGTCCCCTGGGTTTTCTGGACACTTCCATATGCACACACAGACAATGAATCTCAAATTCTTAGGTGTCTTCTGGTTTTCTCTGAATGACAAGAGATACCTTTTAGCTCTCTATTCAAGGCATTCCCTGTGCACAGCTGCTTTGTTTCAGGATGTGCTTATTTGCATTTGTTCATCCCTAGTTTAGGTTTCCCAGTCTTATTTATGAAGAACTTCTCACGTCTAAGTTCCTTAACCAAATTTACAACTCAGTTACAGCTGCTCAACAGTTATAATGGGATTTGTGTCACAGCAGACAAGCTTGCAGTCCCAGCATCCTCAGTGTGCACTGTTCATTCAGATATTCATCTGGAATGACATGGCTTCAGGAAGGTGCATCCCAGCCTTTCAAAAGAAGAACAACATTTCCTGATGCACTGCTGAGTGGATGTTTGGAATTGCTCAGCCACAGCAAACATTCAGAGCAGTAATTTAATGCAATTATTAACATTAATTTAGGTGAAAAAAATGCTTCAGCTTAGGATACATACCAACAAAAGCACAGTTTTTGTCAACATGTCTGTCTTTGTCTCGTGAGAAGATAGAGCAAGGGCACTGCATGCTGTCTTTGAGAGGATTTAACACATGAACAGCAGCAGTGAGATGTGAGGCCATTGCAGCTCTCTGGAGTGCTCTACCATTGGGCAAACCATTGGTGGTTATTGCACTTGGAAGAACTAAATGGATAATTGGAATGGAAGCTCTAGTTCTTCAGTGACCTCCATTTCACACCAGTTGTAGCATATGCCTACATTTTTCCAACATGAATTTCCTGAGGTGGTTTCTCCTGTGCTTTTGAATGCTAAGTGTTGAAATCCATGAGGAGAGACCTGTAGTTGACCTTCCTTGCTAAATGTGAAAGGGCTGTTGTATCATCTAAAAGGCTTTTGTTGTTCTGAGCCTCCTGAGATGCTCCAGTTACCTTCAGACTGGATCAGCTGCTTCAGGTGTCACATCAGCCACACAGAGCAACTTTTCAGTATTCTTAATAGTGATGGCTGCCTTTTAGGATAAAGGGAATATGAAAACATGTTTGTGCATGCAACACATCTGTCTCTGTGGTGCATCCTGCCTCTTCCTTACTCATTCAGGAGTGAAAATCACCAGTACCTGTGATTTGTCTCTATTCAAAGTCTAGTCTCTTGGATTCTGCAGAGACCTGGTCACATGTGAGCCTGTCATCTCCATTTCAAGGGCAAATCAATGGTCTGTGTGCTTTTCAGATTACATTTCTGAGACCTCATTTGATTCTTTCCAGAAATCTCTGTTTTCTTGGTTTTCTTTCATCTCCTCAGGCAGGTACTGTGCTCTGAGTGGCACTGTTGAGTGTCTGGCAGTGCAGGTTGCTGGCACATTGCTTTGTGGTTGATTGATGCCAGTAGAACTATCAAATGGAGGTCAGTGGCATCCTGAAAATTCCCAGGTTGAAATGTTCAACGGATCTGGACACTTGTAGTTTTCATGGGCTTAAAGGAAAAACATGCTGCTTCTTCCAGTGCCTGCAGGGAGCTGCTCCAGAGCCTGGAGAGGGGCTGTTTGCAGAGGCCTGGAGGGAAAGGCCAAGGGGCAATGGTTGCAATGAGCCAGGAGTGGATGGAGATGAGCACTAAGGCAGAAGTTGTTTCCCAGCAGAGGGGTGGGCACTGGCACAGGGTGCCCAGGGAGGTGGTGGAGGCCCCATCCCTGCAGCCATCCCAGGGGGGGGTTGAGGAGGCTCTGAGCACCCTGCTCTAGCTGAGATTTCCCTGCTCTCAGCAGGGGTTGGGCTGGGTGAGCTCTGGAGCTCCCTCCCAACCTGGACATTTCTAGGATTCTATGGAGGGAAAGCTACTGAGTTAGAGTGCAGAAATACACCTGTGTGGTGCATAGAAGCCACAGCTGTCTGAGGGATTCCCTGCCCTTGTTAATGGGAATTATCACCCCAGAATTGCTCCTGTTTGCACTCTGGTTATCAGAGACAGGTTATGGAGCTCAGCAGGTGACCTTGTCTGGTCTCTGCTACAGCTGATTGTGTAAGATGAATAATAATTAAAAAATCCAATTTAATGACTACATTTATTGTATTTGATCTTATATGTATTTGCTATAACAACAGTTACCTAGTTACTATCTTCCTTAGTTTAAAAGATAGAAAAAATGGGAATATAATTACAGTGCTATTACTGTGACCTCTGCTGTATGTAAAAGGATGCAAGGCACAAAAGTGGGGTTTTTTTCAAAGAAAGTTTTTGTAAGTGAAACTTCATTAGGAATGAGGAGACTAAATCACAGACATCGTTTTGAAATTGTGAGTTCAACTGTTTGTGGAAAAATTAGCTGCATTATAACAATTATCTTAGCACTGATGGTGGGAACATGGCAGGCAGAGACACATGAGGAGATGTGGGAGGTGGAGAGAGATGTTCCATGCTTGAAGAGCAGAGGAAAAGAGTATATAAGTAAGAAATATGTATGTATGAAATATGAATGTAGCCATATTTATGGTAACAGGCTTTGTTATTGTCCTTTCTGGTCTAATGACTCCATTTCAACTGTTAAAATCGTATTGTGAGCATTTTAAATGGAAAATTTCAGGGTAAATGGAAAATTTTCTAGTTCAAAGTCTAATTCCTCTAGATGATTTTGACAAAATAATGTCCTATTTGGAAGCTTAAATATGAATCTTCACTCTTATTGTTTGAAGAAAGAGAATTTTGTTATTTATTAAAATAAGAGCTACTTCCTAAGTATGTTCAACTTCAGTTTGCTAAAATACTAGGATATATTCAAGTCCTCCAAGCAGGTCATTTTCTGCAGCAAGGACCTAGGGATGTTATTGAAAACCTTTCATTCAGAGAGTTTACAGAGCAGCAGGAGTCTGAGCATCAGGAAGGGCATCTCTGCTCCTTACTCCAGTCTTATTATTCCTTATTTCTCATCTTAACACCTTTCAGCTGCCAAAATGAGGGGCAGCAGCCACTGTGAAACAGAGTGAAAGCCATGAAACCCAAGTGGTTCAGGGGTATCTTGGTCTTAAAGGTAAGAAATAGTTATTTTTGTCTCCTCTTGGAGATAAGGTATAAGGGAAAAATGCCTTGATAGTATTCCTAAAATGCTGGAAAATTACTATATTTTTCCAAGTGTGTAAATATTAAACTAATGAAACTACCCAAGTCTACTAAACAGTCTTCTCACTACTTGAAATATCCCATAAAAATAAAACTAATGCTGGAAAACAAAAAAAGTGTAAACTGTAAAGCTTACAATTAGAAAAAAAGCAAAATAAAAGCTCAGGGTTTCCTTCCTGATCTCACTGCTTTCCACACTTACCTACTTGTCCCTCTAACAAACACACAAGTGAAAGGGTTGGTGTAGATAATTTGAAAGTAGAGCTTGGTGATGATACCTCAGTCCTCCCAGAATATATTTGCTGATGGATAAGAATGAAAGGAATTAAATTATTCCTTGGTGTTTCTTTAGCCTTGTCTTCAGCTCCAGCTTGCTACTTGTACTAGTTTCCTTCCAGCTGCTTTCTACTCAAAGGAAAATGTTTCCTGGCCGTGTGTTGCCTCTAATTCTGTCAAGTGGGGTTAGGAACTGGTGCTGAAAAAACCAATATAATTCTCTCTACCTCCTGGAAATCCCTTTCTACAAGGAGCCATTCTGAAAGGCCAGCTGTGCCCAACCACACAGCTGTTCCCCAGAAAAAAGAATAGCTTCCAGCCACTTGTGCCAGGGCCAAAAACCAGAGCCTGTCAGTTCAGGGGAGTTGATTGCTGTGGTAGACTCTGAAGACTCTTTTCTATGAACAAGATTATAGATAATATCACAGAAGTGAAGCATTTCTAGCTGACAGCAAGTGTGACTTGCAGGTAGCTAACACACACTGAGCACTATTCCTGTTTGTGTTCCATGCCGTGTGACCAGCTGAACCTGCAGCAAGCACTGATGTGTTTTTATTCCTTACAGTGCAATAAAGCCCCTCACTGATGGCAAGCATTGGTTTTGTAGTCAGGGTGCCAGAACTCATGTCTCAGCAGAGCAGCAGTGCTTTCCTTCCCTGCTTGCAATCCTCAGCCCTGAAATGGTCTCAGACATGGAAATATGGTGTATTGCTCAGGGTTCAGAAGAAGGCTCTTGGCCTGGGGAGGTTTGGGGGGCACCTGCTGCCCCGTAAGCTGCTCTATCACACCCCCCTTTTCCTCCTCTCAACTGGGCCAGGGGAAAGAAGTTGAAACTCACAGGTTAAAACAAAGGCAGTTTAATGACAAGCAAAGCAAAGCTGGACATCTGGCAGCAAATAAAACCAGATTTATTCTCTCCTTCCCATCAGCAGGTGATGTCTGGCCCCTTTCTGGGAAGCAGGGCTCCAAATGTATAGTAGTTGCTCCAGAGGACAAGCAGATGCCTCCCCTCCTCCTTTGCCCAGCTTTTATGGTTAAACTGACATCAGAAGGTCGGGAGTATCCTTTTGGTCAGTCTGGGGCAGCTCTCCCACTCCTGTCCTCTCCTAAGATCTTGTCCCACATCTTGCCCACATCTGCAGGGGGATGTTGGAATCCAGCCCTGGTGCTGGGGGAGCCCTGCCCAGCAGCAGCCACAGCCCAGGGGTGTTCCCAGCACCTTCCCAGCTCCCAGTGCCCAGCACAGCTCTGGGAGGGCTGCTGTGGGGAAAACTCACTCCAGCTCAGCCTCACCCAGTACCTGGCCACAGAGATTCTCTCTCCAACCAGACATAACAGAAGAGATACAAAGCTCAGGAGTAGTTTGCTTGTCTTATGAAGCACTAATGAGCAAGTTCCGATTCCAGCGAGCTAATTGCACATGGCTGTGGTTGATACTGGAGTATTGTAAACGTGGCCAATTATCACTTAAGTACATTTTGTATAGTGCCATTTTCCTTCTGGAGTGCAGCATCTTCAAGAAACTGATGTTCTCTAAAGAGAATTGTTCAGATCTTGTCTCTGAAATCCTGCATGTGAATCATGAGGAGAAATGTCTGTAGTGAGAGAGCAGTGAAGCATTGGCAGGGATTGCCCAGGGAGGGGGCGCAGTCCCCATCTCTGGAGGGGTTGCAGAGGCAGGAGATGTGGTGCTGCAGAGCATGGGCTGCTGACCATGGCAGTGCTGGGTGGAAGGTTGGACTGGATGGTCCTGGAGGCCTTTTCCGGCCTTTGGATTCTATGTGCAAACTGGGTGGGCAAATAGGATGAATTAAAATAGTACAATGTGGTTTCTGTGGTCAAAAGTGGGCTACCCCCTGACCAAAAGAATTCATTGGAAAACTGAAGGCAGAAGTTCATGTGAATATTCCTGTTTGAGACACCATGGAAAAAAAGCTAATTTTTTTCTTTTCTGTTGCATGGCTTTGTGATCTGCTAAATGGAGAGGGGAAAATGATGTTGTCAGACTCACTTTTTTAATGTGTTAAGACAGATACAATAATACTGAGCGTAATCCTTTATGATTTATAAACAGATGCTTCTTCACCCTCTTTGTATTTTTATGTCCTGATACATAATAAGAAACGATTGCCCTCTTGGAAATGATTGCAAATAATTATTCCCACTTTCACTTCTGAATTCCCAGCAAGCTTTCTCCTCCTCCCCAGTGTCATTTGGAGGAGGCACGTCAGGATTCAGGGAGTTACAGTCCTTCTAATTGCCAACACTGAATAAATTCACTTTCAGTTGCATTCACTGGCAGATTGTGCCTGTATATTTGAGTTTGGAGTTCTCTTCCATCTCATATTTTCTTATATTCTTAAGTTGGAAGAAGTCTGAACACTTTCCATTTTTCAAACTGGGTAATTGCCTGTTTTTGTTGGGGGAAAAATATTTAAGGGAATTGAAAATGTTCTTCCAAGTCTAAATAGTCTCACCATGGGCATCAAGTATTTTGCACTGGTCTACAGCAATATTTCTAACCAGTAGTTCATTGGGTCAGCTGAAAACATAAGGCAAAAAAAAAATAAATCTAGAGCAATATCAGCACAGTTAATCTGTTGTAAAGAGCTTTTCTTTGTGCAGTGATAACTTTAGATGCTTGCACAAAAAGACAAGTCATTACTCAACTATATAAAAAAAGGAATTTTTTTCCTGTTTGTCAAGCACTGCAGGAATTCTGAAGGACTAACCATCATTGCAGAGTGAGCATATGTGTAGTAATGAATGCTAGTTTACTGAATTTCAATTAACAACATTCAAACCTGGCTTGACAACTTTAATAAAATACTTGCACGTGTAAACAAGGGTTGTTTGTCACTGTCATTATTTCAGCACACCTGCAATATTTAGCAGTTATACAAGTGCTAAAGTAATTTTTTTTTTCCCCAGAAAAATAAAAATAAACCACTTACTTTCCTCAGTGACTCGGGATTTTAGAGAGTAAGCATTCCTAACAGGAATTTGGCACTGTGATAATATATTATTACATATAAATTATAAATATATAATATAGATTTACCTAGTCATCAGCAAAACCAGTACCTTTTCTGATGGAGGGGTTAGCTGGAGTATGATCACATCAACTAAACCTGAGTTAAAATCTCAGTAGGGAGCTGACTGGGCATAAATTAAGATGACCTAGGTTAATTTCTGTTCCCCTCTGATGTTGCTCTGCAATTCAGCTGCTTTCTGAAGCTGCATTGATCCCATAAATGACCATTCCCATGTTTGGAGAGAAGTAGGAGCCAACTGAGGAGAACTTCCAGAGCTCTTCTTTCAGGTTTGACATTTGCTGCCATTAATGCACGTGAGCTCAGCTCTTCGACTGGTGCATCCTCTCAAGTTCTTATCACATGTCATACAATGTTCTCATGGAATTTGATACAAGGTGAAAAATGACTGTGAGAAAAGAGGGTTACAGTATTTCTTATTCAAGACAAGACACGCAGAATTATGGGTTCCTAATGACATGGTACAGCTGATAACAGGTCATGCTTAATGTTGAGAGAAATCTGGTTCAATACAAGCCAAGACCTTTTGCTTGCTCTGAATTTCACTACAAAATCAAAACTCAGACATTGATTATTTCTTTGTCTCCATCTCTGGAGGTATTCAACACCTGCCTGGCCACCTTCTTGTGCGGCCTACTCTAGATGAACGGGGGACTTGGCCTGGGTGACCCTGCTCTGGCAGGGGGGTTGGACCTTCCAACCCCTAACATTCTGTGATTCTGTGAACTAGATGATCTCCAGATGTCCTTTCCAACCCCTAAAATCCTGTATTTACAGAGAAATGTTGACCTGACCAGGTCCTGCTGACAGAGTCCAGTTTGAACAATCAGATTTCAGCATGGAAATGCAAATGTCCTAACAAACATGGTTAGGAAAATCTATTTTCTCAATCAACATGAAATTGAGGGACAGAGCTCAAAGGAAAAGCTTTTGAAGGGGCATAGAATCATAGAATGTCAGGGGTTGGAAGGGACCTAGAAGATCATCTAGTCCAAGCCCCTGCCAGAGCAGGATCACCTAGACCAAGTCACCCAGGAACAAATTCAGGTGAATTTGAATGTCTCCAGAGCAGGAGACTCCACAACCTCCCTGGGCATCCTGTTTGCTTGGTTTCCCATAAAAGCCAGTATTTCTTTTTACACTAGAATATACACTATAATATATCCTTTTAATTTGGAGCTTTGTGTATTTTTTCATAGCTTTCCAGGTTAGTGTTAAACCTTTGGTTAGGCAGTGGTTTATAGGATGAGAAAACAAAGGGGGTCAAAAGGAGGCCTGTGTATATTCTGAATATTGTGATATTTTCTTGGAACATATGTAAGGCAGGTTATGGTAGAGGGAGAGAAATGTGGAGGTGAGTGCCAGATCCACCTGAATTGTGATCCTGCAGGGCTGGGACTGTCTGGGTGCAGGTCTGTGGCCTGGCTCTGCTGGGAGTCATCGCGAGGGCTCTGGGGAAACGGGGCCGATGGAGGTTCCCTGTTGCCATTGGGATCTATGGATCTATTGGGATCTATCTGTGTGACAACAGTGCAGGAAAAAACCCCTAATAGTCTTCTTCTACCTAATTAGTGATGCCTGCCTAATTGGTGAAGGTTGATGCAGTAGTTTCTTTTGTTTTCTTTTGTTTTCTTCTGTTTTTGTTTGTTTTTGTTTTCTTTATTATTTTTGTTTGTTTGTTTGTTTTTGGTTTGTTTTTTTCCTGTGTTGCAGATATACGTGGTCTTCAGGGATTTCTTGATCAGGCCTCAAGACTGGGACTTGATGTCTCATTACAGAAAGTGGACAGGAACATCAGCAGAGTCTTTGCCAACCTTTTCACCACCATGAAGACGGAGGAGCTGAACCGCTATCGGGACACCCTGAGAAGGGCGATCCTGCTCCTAAGCCCACGGGGAGCCCAAACCTTTATTAATGAGGTCAGTGCACAGTTGTTTTCATCATCAACCCTTCAGCAACACAGAGAGTGGCTCATGTGAGCTGTTGCCATGTGAAGGTTGGGAATCCAGTGGCAGAGAATGGCAGTAGCAGGGGCTCTGTGATGCTTCTCTTGTGGTTATGCACACGAGAGCCTGGCCAGGTGGGACCTTTCCATGGAGCAATCTGGGGAAACTGCATTTTTACTCCAGTTGTATTCCTACCAATGCTTTAAACCTGGATTCCTACCACTGTGGACCAGGAAATCTATTCGAGTCTATTAGAAAGAAAATATCAGTTGCTTGAGAGAGTCTCCAAATTGATATGGAAAGGGCAGGTTGTTGGGAGTTGAAAGATGAATCACACGGTTTCTTGTCAAGTATGAAGGAGGAATTATGTGTTTGGCTTTTTCTTCTTAATGGTTTCTTGAAATTAACATGGATAATTAGGACAGGGAGGTAGCTGTTGGGTAAACTTGTAATTAATGTTGTGCTGTCGGCTAATTTTTGGCAGTAATTAGTTTTTTTCCAGCTTTTTGAATAGTAAGTAATGATTTATTTTACAGTGCTTTATATGTCAGAGTTGAGAATGAGAGTTGGGTCCTTGGCATAAGGATGAACGTGTGTTCATTAGCTAAGAATTTGGCAATAAAGTTGGTTTTTACTTTTTTTTTGTTAGTTTGGGGTTTTTTTGTGTGTGCATGTTTTGTTGTTTTGTTGTGGGTTTTTTTGTTCTGCTTTGTTTAGTTTTTTAACCAGCGATAAAACTAAACTAAGAAATTAAAATGTGAATGGGACCTGTGCCCAGTTACTGTTTTTGCTGCATCAAAGCCTGCTAAAAAAAATATAAATTAGCTTATATATATATATATTTTTAAATCATATCAGCATAAGTAAATTCTCCACATTTATGTTAATTGGGTATTTTTAAGCTAATAGGGTAAATGTTATCGTAAGTAAATGAGACAAATAGGTAGCTTGGGCAAGATTAAACACCAGGACAAATTCTACTTGTGTTTGTATGTTACAGGGCTTTTCAGTAAAGGAATAAAGCAGGAATTAAATGCAAATACTCAAAATATAGAAAGCTATTTCCTATTCGGTCTGTGGTTTCATTTGCTTCATAGCTCACCTCCAACAAAAATGCATATTTTAGTTTTCCAGTGAGTCTCAAAAAAGTATACAAAGCAGCTATGAAAATAAATCACAGGATCCCAGGGTGTCAGGGGCTGGAAGGGACCCTGGAGATCTCCCAGTGCAACCCCCTGCCAGAGCAGCCCATGGAAGAGAATCTGCTCCAGCACAGGGCACAGGAACAGATCCAGAGGGACTGGAAACTCTCCAGAGCAGGAGACTCCACAACCTCTCTGGGGAGCCCCTGCCAGGCTCTGGGACCCTCCCAGTGCAGAAGCTCCTCCTCATGCTGAGCTGGCACCTCCTGTGCTCCAGCTCCAGCCACTGCCCTTGTGCTGTCCCAGGGCACAGTGAGCAGAGGCTGCCCCTCCTCCTGACACTCAGCTCTGCATCCCCATGGATTCCAGCCCCTCTCAGGCTGCTCTGCTCCAGACTCCAGAGCCCCAGGGCTCTCAGCCTTTCCTCAGCAGACCCCTGTTGCAGCCCCTCCAGCATCCTTGGAGCCTCTGCTGGAGTCTCTGCAGCAGCTCCTTGTCCCTCTGGGGTCCCAGCACTGGCTGCAGTATTGCAGGGGAGGTGTCAGCAGGGCAGAGCAGAGGGGAAGCAGAAGCTCCCTGGATCTGCTGGACACTCTCCTCCTGATGCCCCCCAGGAGCCCATTGGCTTCCTGGCCCCCAGGCCCATTGCTGTCCATGGAGAGCTTGGTGTCACCAGGACTCCCAGGCCCTTCTCCAGGGGCTGCTCTCCAGCAGATCCCCTCCCAGCCTGTCCTGGGGTCACTGATGATCCCTTCCCAGGTGCAGGCTGCACTTTGTGCAGAGGTGTTTTCTCAGGCCCATGCTGGTGGAATGTGTGTCCCTTCAGTGCACAGGGCTCCAGAAGTGTCCCCAGGAGTCACACGTGAGCACTGGCAGAACCCTGCAGGTCTCTTGAGTGAAGAATGAAACTGTTTTAGCAGTCACTTCACTGTAGGGCAGCATGTGTTCCAGGCATTAAGGCTAATGATATTGATAGATCTCCAGATCCCTCCAGGAGTTTATCTGCAAGCAGAAATGAAAAGTAATTTATTGGCAGTCATCCTGTATTGAATCTTGATTGATTTCAGCAGAGCTTTATGAAAGAAAATGTCAATCTGAGATAGGAACTCCCAAAAGGCTTGAGGTGCAAGGTGCACCGTGTTAGGAAGGATCCCTGGGAAGATGGATTTAAATGGAAATTTACACCCATGGAGGATGGGTTTAAATCTCTTGAGGAGTTACAAGAAGCCTGGTTTCTCAGTAGATGGGTCAATAAGTGCCACTGGTTGTCTTCTGCAAGTTTCAAGCAGCCAAGAATAACAACTTTCTCTTTAAATGAAATATGTGTTCTTACATAATTTACAGAAATCTCCCATGTGTAGCAGTAGGTGCCTCAGCAGCATTTCCACAGCTAGTAAACACTTCATGCTATATATATTATATATAATATGATATATATAAATATTTCATGCTATATATACTGACTAGTATTGTTACAAGTCTTTGGAATATAGAGCTCTACACCTTTGAAGTTATTTGAGGTTTTGAAACAATTTGCCTTCTCGGTGTAAGGTAAAAAAAAAATCATCTAGGTCTCTTGAAAAATATAAAATAAATAAATCTTTGGAGCAACCAGAGAAGAAAATTCAAATTATTTTTAAATGTTGGTTGTATTTATCTTCATCATTTCTGTTTTAGCCTGAGCTACAAATAAGACTGGAAAAGCAAAGAGAAAATGGATTTAAAGCTCTGTCTGCATACGTTTCTGAAATGGAAAATTCCATGTGAAAAGAAGGTTCCTTGTGAAGATTTCAGTTTTGCTGAGTTAATATTTTTGTAGCAATATGTCTGAAAAACTTCAACTAGATCATATAGAAGTCTATTGCCTAATAACATATCTTTAGAAAAAAAAACAATTGTTGCCCACGAACCCTCCTGTGGGATGCAGAACAAAAAAAAAGAGACTTTCTTGAACCCTTATAGGAAGGGGTTTGACATTGTTCCTTAGGACAATCCATAGACATCACCACTGGAAGCAGGCACAAGGTTTATTTTGTCTGTTTCAATATTGCAAGTGCTGCATTTTTCCTGCTAAATCCAGATTTCAGCCTCGCTTGTCATTTCTTGACTGTGCCAGAGAGATCTCATCTGGATCCACAGGTTTAGGAGACTCTGGTAGCTCTTACGTGTAAAATATTCCAAATCCTAGAACTACTCAATTTTAGGATTACTTCTTTAAATTTTTTAAAGCATAATTTTCACTTTACTGGCTTAACATCCTTAATGCCTGCTTCTGTCACGTGTCAAACTTACTGCAGCAGAAATTACCAACAGTTCATAAGTTTTCAAGGTTTATTATTCTGCTACAAAAATTGCTTTGACTGTAAGAATGGAGGGAGGGAGAGAGGAAAAAAATGATATAGACAGAAATATGGAATCAGCTTTATTCAGAAAACAGTAAATGCATTTATAAAAAGTTACCTTAGCAAGACTAATCTGAAGAGAGTGTTTCCTTCCTTAATCATTGCCAGAAAAATCTGCTCTTCTCCACGTGCAAAAATCCCTGATAGGTTTGGGCTGGTACCATTGTTCAGTTCATATGGAAACACAGCAAAACGTAACAGCAAAAAATACTTTTTGCAGTTGGAAGATGATGTGCTCTCCTTGCAAGGCAATATAGAGGAAGAAAGAGAAGAAAAGCAATTTGGAAATGAGGAAGAGATTAATTCGTTTTGGATATTCAGATATTACTTTCAGATAATCAGATATTATTTCAGATATTCAGATATTACTTTCAGATAATCAGATATTACTTTCAGATATTCAGATGTTACTTTCAGATGTTTAGATATTATTTTCAGATATTTTCTCTGGGAACCTGCCGGCCTCCCCTGTGTGCCTGGGAAGATCATGGAGCAGATTGTCCTAGAAGGAGACAGGGCATATGGAGGCCAGGGAGGTGACCAAGGACAGCAGCCTGGATTCACTGAGGGGAAATCCTGCCTGGCAGACCTCGTGGCTTTCTATGGCAGAGTGACTGCATCCATGGATCAGGGACAACCTATGGATGGGATCTCTCTGGAATTCTGTAAGGCCTCTGACACAGTCCCCACAACATCTACTCACCAACTGGAGAGACAGGGATGGGATGGGTGTCCTGTTCAGGGGGTAAGGAACTGGCTGGATGGTCCATCCAGAGGAGCAATGGCTCAGAGTCCAGCTGAGAGCAGTGACCAGTGGTGTCCCTTAGGGGTCCTGCTGGGGCCTGAGCTGTTTGACATGTTCTCAGGGCTGCAGCCAGGGGATGGAGGCAGCAGCAGCAGGTGACACCCAGAGTGAGGGTGGGATACCCCAGGGGGATGGGATCCATCCAGAGGCACCTGGACAGGCTGCAGAGGGGCCCAGGGGAACCTCCTGAGGTTCAACAAGAGCAAGTGCAGGGTCCTGCCCCTGGAACAATCCCCACTGTCCATCCAGGCTGGGGATGAGGGGCCAGAGCAGCCCTGCAGGAAAGGACTTGGGGGTGCTGAGAGAGGAGCAGCTGCCAGGAGCAGCCAGGGGGAGCTGGAGCCCAGCAGCCAATCCAGCCTGGGCTGCAGNGATGGTTAGGCTGGAGAAGAGAAGGCTCCAGGAGACCTTAGAGCACCTGCCAGTGGCTGCAGGGAGCTGCTCCAAAGCCTGGAGAGGGGCTGTTCGCAAAGGCCTGGAGGGAAAGGCCAAGGGGCAATGGTTGAAATGAGCCAGGAGTGGATGGAGATGAGAACTCAGGCAGAAGTTCTTTCCCTGAGCAGGTTTGAAGGATGTCCTAGGTGACCCAGGGGGTCCTGAGGACACATCAGGAGATATTTGCTGTCTGAATAAGCTCAGACTGTACATTTTGAATGGAATGTATTTGTAGTGGAGGAAGGGATCTAAGAGCTCAGCTGTTCCCAGTTTCCTTTACAGATGTGCAGCAGCTGTTAGCTCTGGGAGTATGGTTTTTTTCCTTCTTCACAGAACACATGCAGTTTTTTGGCAGAAGTGTTTTATAGACTTTTTTTTTCTTGTGTAAGGGATATTGTTTGCTTTATAGACTTCAATCATCCTACTTTCCACTATTATTCCCTTTACTTTTGAACACCAGTCAAATGGAGGCTGTAACACAGCTCCATGTGGGTATTGATTTGAAAAGAGAAGAAGTGGGGTTTCTTTTTCTTTACAAAACCTTTAACTCTGCATTACTTGGCTTTTTTTTTTTTTTTTTTGGTTTAGTTTTTTTTTTTGGCATTTTCACTGAAGTGAAAAATGTTTCTGTTTAGGTGCATCTTTGAAAATGGGATAACTACTTGTGAGTTTATCTTCTCTGTTACTTAGCAAGCTTGCTGCAGTCAGGTGTGTGATAGATGTGTGTATCAGTGCAGCACTCCAGTGGAATAAAGAACTCTTGGCATGTCTGGTATAGTAAGCAAGCTTTTAAAAAATTAAGGATAAAAGAGAGTAGATTAATCAGATTAACAAGGAATGCTGGAATTCTGTACCATTGCATCCTGAAAAAGCAGGAGCTCTCTCTCTCACCCTACTCCATGTTAAATATGCTGATGGATTTTTAAAAGAACATAGATATTCTGCTTTTGGAATCAGGGTTTTGGGATCATTCCATGCTGATCTGAGGCCTGATTCCTGCTCCTTGAGGATGCTGAGTACCTGGCTCCCGGAGAGCTCTGGGATGGCACGTGTGAGCAATGCTCCAGACTTCCCCTCCTGCGGCTGCTGGCTGGAGCTGCAGGAATTCTTGAGGACATCTTGAGCAGCCTGCACTCACAAGCAATTGTATCCAGTGGTTTTTTTCACAGAAAGCAGCGACCTTTCCTTCTCAGAATATCATAGGAAAAAGGTTTAATACTAATTTTCTAATTTCATATTAGCACACATCTCTATTTATGTGGCAAATACTCAGCAAATTACTTTATCTCTCTGTTTTAAATGTGATATATACACATCTTGAAATATTGGTGAATATCTTTAAGGAAAAAAAATGTCTACTTTGTTTTGACCAGGCAGTTTGTTTAAAGAGCTGGTAGTGATTTGTGTGTGCTGGTAACAGAACTGTAGAAATAATATCTTCTTCTTTCAATAGTTCATGTTAAATTACCATTTTTTTCCAAATCCTCCTCTGATTTTCTGTTTCTTCCCCCAAGCTAAAATCTTGTCTGCTAGTGTTGACATTTGCAATACACAAAGACTCTTTGTGCTTGAAGACAATAACAATTATAATTAAAACCTAAGAAAACCTCATTAAACTGCTTAAACCCAAGTGAAAACAAAGTCTCCCATTTTGGGATAAATTGGCTTAGAAGCAAGTTGTTTTGTTTTTTTTCTATTGGGCCAAAAAAAAAACCCCCAAAACACAAACCCTCGCATATTTATTTTTTCACTATTCACTATTTCACTATGGAAATGCTGTAAGAATATGATTGCAGCAACCATTTACATTTATTGCATAGATATGTAGGCACTCTCAAAAGGAAAAAACCCTAAATATCAATGTGGTGAATAAATGACTTTGTGAGCTGCTTACAGAACTTCATCTAAATGACATTCTTTTTACGACTGCAGGTACGTTTAAGTGACAATCATTTTAGGAGTCTTTTTATTTGCTCCATTAGGCTAATGTTGCATTAGCCTTTAAACCTGGATGTTGAAATACTGATAAACATGAGCCTTGCATCCAATTTGGTACATTTCTAATCATGACAGAGCACTTTGGTGAGGAGTTTTAAAAAAAATAAATTAGAAATCGAATACATTGGCAAGAGTTACACAAAGTATGAGTCTAGAAAGTGCTTTACTGCCCCAGTGTCAATAACTAAATGTCTGGTCTGAAGTAAAGAGACTTTTCAGTGATATTTTGAATCTGAGGACTTGGCATGTATGTATAAGAGATCACTTACTTTTAAAGTTCATTAAATCTGTGTGTACAGGGAGTGGGGAGTCCTCTCTGCTCCAAATGCTCATCTTTAGTGTACTCTTGGGTCCTTGTTTCATTGCAGGTGTTCACTTGTTAAAACATGAATCAATTCCTACAAATCTTGCTTCTGTCCACAAGTATGTCAGGTGTAAAGGAAACTGCCAGATATATGACTGACAAGTGTTAAGATATTTTAAATTCACTTTAATGGTTTCATGAGCTTCAATAATTTATTTTTGTTATTTTTAATTCATTAGTTTTCTTTTGCTTCGTGAATTTTCTCATCTATTATATTTTTCTCTTTGCTCACTCTCATGGTTAAACATGGAGGCTGAACAGTATGGTGCAAGGGAAGCTCACATGGGAGCCGTGGGAAAGCTGACCTGCCTGGGCAGTGGAAGGTGATGTGGTGCTGAGACTGACACTCCTGCCCTGCAAGCAGGAGCTGCTGTTGCTGTAGTGCTTTGTTGGGGCTCATGGGTTTCTCTTTCCAGGGCAGCCCCACTCTCATACAGTCATTCCCAGAAGTAGCTCTCTGATGGATGTATCCCCAAGATGCCAGTGGCATCCTGGGCTGGCTCAGCAGCAGTGTGAGCAGCAGGAGCAGGGAGGGGATTGTTCCCTGCACTGGGCACTGGGCAGGCCACAGCTGGAGGGTTGTGGCCAGTCTGGGCACCTCCAGCCCAGAGAGATCTGGAGGGGCTGGAGCCAGTGCAGAGGAGGCCCCGGAGCTGGGGAAGGGGCTGGGGAATCCTTCTGCTGAGGAGCCAGGGAAGGAGCTGGGAGTGCTGAGTGTGAGGAAGAGGAGGCTGAGGGGAGCCCTCCTCACTCTCTACAGCCCCTGCCAGGCCAGTGCAGAGAGGCTGGTGCTGGGCTCTGCTCACAGGGCATTAGTGCCAGAGCCAGAGGGGATGGATTCAGCTGCTCCAGGGCAGGGGCAGCCTGGGCAGGAGGGAACAATTGGCACTGGCAGAGCAGCCAGAGGCTGGCCCAGGCTGCCCAGGGAGGGGGGTGAGTCCCCAGCCCTGGGGGTGTTTCAGGGGGGTTGGGATGTGGGTTTGAGGGCCATGGGTTAGGGGTGAACTGTGCAGAGCAGGGTGCTGGTTGGACTGGGTGATCCCAAGGGGCTTTTCCACCCGGAGTGATTCTATTCTCTGGTTCTAAGATGGGGAGAATCTAGGTGCCAGGAGAGGTTGTATTTTTGGGATGGTTTTGGTTTGTGTTTTGCTCATTTGTTTGTTTGTTGCTTTTCTTGTTGTTTAGTTGGTTCGTGTTTTGTTGTTTTGGTTTTATTGTTTATAAGGAAAAGGAGCTATTCATGGCAGGGAAACACAAACATGCTGTACTGGGCCACGTGCAGTTCATCTTCTTCATTGCTGTGTTTAATAGCACCCAGTAGTCATTCTAAGACAGAACAACCCTTTAGTATGTACTAAAAAAACATTGAATTACCAAAATGCATGACATCTCCACCTCCCAAAAGCTGATTTTTCCAAACTATTTTACTCCAGATTGACTGACTCCTGGAATACTGTGTAGTTTGGAGTTATAGATTATATACATATATATATTTTTAATGCAGTGGAAAGTGAAATTAAATACTCTGGTATATCTGTGGTCATTATAATACCTAAATATATGGGTTTTTTTTTTCTCTAAAATGCTCCAAAACTGTAGATGACTTTAGTATTCCCAATTCAGTGAATAATACTTCTGCAATTTAGGTATAATTTACCAGAAAGTGAAGATTACTAATTAATTATGGTTTATTAATTTTTAAATATACTCCTGCATTTGCCTTTAATCGCTATACCAGGGTTTGCCTGTTGCAAGACTCTAGCAGAAGCAGTTTAGGTACATGAGAAAATGTGTGAAATGAGGAAAAAAAAAAAAAAGAATTTTTTTTTTGCCACCTTCCAGTTTTACATTTTTTTCCCTATAAATTCAGATAATTATTCATCTTGCTGTGCTAGGACAACTTGACTTTGAAGATTACAAAATACATAGTGTAATTATTACACATTCCATTTGGAACCCCCAGCAGCAGTGTGTACACGCCTGGCTTTTTCCATGGACACATCTCTAAGAGTCTCTAAGCTGAAGGGCTGAGTTGGAGTTCTGGGCTCTGCACATTCAGTCACTCGTCTCTCCCCTAAAATGCACTTCTGGACCAGCTGTTCTGGACTAGGAACATTCCTGAGTGGTCTCATGACTTGTTTCAGAGGCTGTAGAAGGAGGCTATTTATCCTTAGAAGTGATGAGTAATAATTGCTGAGAATAATTTGCACCTGCTTTGCATCTTTTCACGGGAGGTTTTTAATCACTTTTATTAGGTGAAATAAAATGATATTTACCCAAGGCTTATTTTTAGATTCACACTAATTTGGAGAAATGATTGAAGCATTCATTATTTTCTTGCAGCATGGAGTGTAGTGCTGGGAGAGAAAAGCTTGACCAAGATTTACATTGGTTTGGGATGAATCCCAAGCAAGGTGTCCTAGGACTGATGCTCTCTTATATATTATATAGCTATTTCTGTCTTGGGCAGGCAGTGCCCAGGCACAGCTGCCAAGGTCAGTGTTGTTCCTGCAACACCACCCAGTGTGTAGCAGACAGGACTCTGTGTTATGCCCATTTCTTTACATTTCATAATATAGGATTCCTTAAAAAAGTCCAAACTAGAGGCTCTGGAAGTCTAAGGGAAGAAACATTTGGGAACCTTGGTCATCAAGGACAAGCAGTTCAATGTGATTAAATTAAGCTTATAACTTGAGACAGTGTGGTAACTGTGCAGTAAGACTGTCTTTTCCTCAGGCAAAGAGTGTTCTGTGTCAAATAAATAGAGCAGTATATCATCAGCATAAAGCATGATGTGTCAGTTCCTTCACTTGCTCTTGTACCTTGGAGGGTGGAAATACCTTAAAAATTCACAAGGATTTAAGAGTTGTTTTGAAAAGGGAATATAGTCCTGTGCTAATAATTATTTTTCCTACTCCTGCTGTTGGTACTGCTGGTGCTATTGGAACTAGTAGGCTTATTATACTTGAGTTTCTTGTTATGAACTGGGAGTTGTTTTACTAGGTGTTGGATTAATGCATCCCCAGATAACTTACAACGTGCAAGAGATGACAGACAGAAGTATCTGGGGAGGAAAGGGGATTGATGATGACTGTTTTTCAATGTCAGAAATAGCATCTTCATACCAGGATCTTAAAAATTAGTATTTAAAAAGCAAACAAAACCCCACAATAACAAAAACAAACCAACCAACTAACCAAAACACACACACAGAAGCTCAAACCACAAACAACAAAACCCACCAAGCAGATATAAAGGATTTTAAGATATTTTTGGATTTATTGTTTTATACCTTCATGAAGAAGGAGAAAGGTTGACATTAAATACTAAATATCTGTCACAGAGTAGATCTAGACTGATCATGTGAATGCCAATGGTGATCAAGACTCATCATGTGAATATCAATGGTGATCTAGACTGATCATGTGAATGCCAATGGTGATCTAGACTCATAATGTGAATGCCAATGGTAATCTAGACTCATCATGTGAATGCCAATGGTGATCTAGACTCATAATGTGAATGCCAATGGTGATCTAGACTCATCATGTGAATGCTAATGGGGATCTAGACTCATCATGTGAATGCCAATGGTGATCTAGACTCATAATGTGAATGCCAATGGTGATCAAGACTGATCATGTGAATGCCAATGGTGATCAAGACTCATCATGTGAATATCAATGGTGATCTAGACTGATCATGTGAATGCCAATGGTGATCTAGACTCATAATGTGAATGCCAATGGTAATCTAGACTCATCATGTGAATGCCAATGGTGATCTAGACTCATCATGTGAATGCTAATGGTGATCTAGACTCATCATGTGAATGCCAATGGTGATCTAGACTCATAATGTGAATGCCAATGGTGATCAAGACTGATCATGTGAATGCCAATGGTGATCAAGACTCATCATGTGAATGCCAGTGGTGATCTAGACTGGTCACGTGAATGCCAGTGGTGATCTAGACTGATCATGTGAATGACAGAGGGGTTTTCACTAGTTTGCTTGCTGGATGAAGTGAAGGGTGAAGAGAGATGGTTACAAGTGAACAGGTGTGGGACCCTCCTTGGGCATTTGAGAGATATTGCATAAAATATCCCCCAGAGAGGCTGTCCTGAAGGAGTCTCCTGGGAGAAAGCCCAGGAGAGAAGAGCTGAGCAAAGGAGGTTGATCAGCTGCATTAAAACCTTCTGACAAGACAAAGAAAAAGAGAGTAACAGTCTTAGCAATTGGCTAAGAAAAAGTGGATGTCAGTAGGAAGAATTTCAGTGAAGTGCAAAAGGGAGAAACCTTTTGTAAGCTGAGGCTTACATCATTTTTTTGGGGTGTGTTCTCCAGAGAGACAGATTACCAGGTGTCTCTGTCTTTGCAGCTCTTCTCAGATGTGGAGTGAGCTTGGAGTGAGCTTGGTGTGCTGTCCTGCAGCCACTGGGAAGCTGTATGTCAGCAGGCAGTGCAGGTTTCACCCCCTGCTTTTGTTGTTGGCTGTTTAATGAATTCCTGCAGATTGCTCTTACTGAGAAGGAAGCCGGCTTTCCATCATTTGGGATCACTTCCTTTGCAGTGTGAGTGCTAAGGGGGTAAAATCTCTGACAATGTCCTTCCTCTTCATGGCAAGTCGTAAGCTCTGTGTCTTAAGGACAATTTCTGCAGATTTTTTGTTTTTTTTGTGATGTCTTTCTATGTGAAATGTTCCTTTCATTAAGTTTCTGGACATGGATTTGCTGATTTTACCATTGTTCACTACTTGTTCAGTGCTATGTTGAAAAAGAAGTTGTGAAAATGTAAGTTAAGCTTCAATTTTTCAAGGTTGATCTATTTCTGTGGAGGCAGGTACTTCATGATTTCCCTACAGCATATAAAATGAGGAGTTAAAGGATTATTAGGCCACTTTTTTTTTTCCATGTGGGGCATGGGTGTACAGAGAAAATAGGCAATTTAATGAGTTCATCTGAAATAAAGGCTGAACTTCTAAATGTCAAAGCAAGACCTTGCCCAAGAGTCATCCTTTCATGTGCTATTACCAGGTATGTCTTTGCTGTCACTGACCCCTAGATGTTTCATTTTGTCACTCCAGGGATCTCTTTGTCAGACTTGCATCCTTTAACCCTGTCAAATAGTGAAAGTCTCTTCAAACTGTGCATCTTGTCTTGGCAAAAAAAAAAAATGCAGCTTGCACATACAGTCTTACAGACCATTTAAGGAGCTGCTCAGAGAACTTGACAAATCTGTAATTTATATATTGAATGGAGTCCTTTCATTGTAATGGGGTTATAGTTTGCTATAGACCATGCTCTGTGAATGAGATCAATTTGTTTGGCACTAACCCGTCCACTCAACTTGAAGCAATCAGATTTAAAAGCTTTACACTTTATTAATGTGTGTGCAAATAGCAATTGGATTCCAAGGACACTCTTTAAGAAAGCACCTTGAGTGATTAGTCTTGATATACAATTCATATTTTGCCTCCAGAGGAAAAATATCTTGTTAAAATATTTTTATATAATGTTGACAAGGGAAAGAAAACCCCAGTCTTAAGCGTGACAGTTACTTTTGGTGTTTAAAGAAAGGATATCGACTTGAAAATATTACAAGTTCTCCAATATGTTTTCCCATAAAATTATTGAAGTCTGAGATGTACAACAGGACATTAAAAACAAAACAAAATAAAACCAAACCCCAAACCATAACACTGTAGTGTTCATTTTTATGTGTTAATATTCAAGCTGTTTTAACAATCAATGTCAATTGTGAATATATCTTGATTCAGAGCCAAGAACATTCTGGCAAATACAGCACCTCAGCCTGGGTATGTGGTGGACTTGGTAGAGTAGGGCTAGTGGTTGGACTCCATGGCCTTGGAATCATAGAATCACAGAATCCCAGCAATGTCTGGATGGGAGGGAGCTCCAGAGCTCATCCAGCCCAACCCCTGCTGAGAGCAGGGACATCTCAGCTAGAGCAGGGTGCTCAGAGCCTCCTCAACCCCACCTGGGATGTCTGCAGGGATGGGGCCTCCACCATCTCCCTGGGCACCCTGTGCCAGTGCCCACCCCTCTGCTGGGAAACAACTTCTGCCTTAGTTCTCATCTCCATCCACTCCTGGCTCATTTCAACCATTGCCCNAAGGTCTTTTCCAATCTAGCTGATCCTATGATTTTTTTTATGATTCTATACATTGATGAATAGTTAATAGATGTCTGCAGTTCAAGTCGGTCCCTGATACTCCCAGAACCAAGAGTCACTCTGGACATGCTACCATGCAAGTGAGGTGGTCACCTCATCCATGCAGTGGATGCTTTGGAACATGTGTGGCTTGCAGGAGTGCTACAAACATGCCACAGAACGAAACCTGGGGTGAAAACAGCACCTCAGTGTCTAAGTGCCAAGCTCTCTAAAGTCTTCGGGAATGCGTGTCTGGGATTCTCACTGCCTCCTTCATGAAAAGCCAGGAGTGTGAACCAGTCCGTGAGCATCACAATGGAGCTTCAGGTGCTTGTCATGGGTGTAGGATCCTGTGTGGCAGTGAAATTCCCCTGCAGTAGCCAGAACTCTCCCCATCTTCCTTTGGGAATTGTTTAATGTATTAATCTGTAGAGAATAGAGCTTTGGCTTTGGGATTGTTCTTTTTTGGGGGGGGGGGGGTTGCTTGGTTTTTTTATGGCTTTTCTTGTGGATTTTTTTGGTGGTTTTATTTTTTTTTAATTTATTTTTTTTTTTACATTTATTTAAGAATCTAACAAATTCTTAAATTTCAGAATTCTTCCATTTCAGAAAGTTGTCAGAAACATTCATGGAGCTCAAACTATTGGAGACCTGAGTGAATGATGTTACTGATTTGGATACTCATTACTTCAATTTATATTTACACCTTCAACTTTCTTTCTCACTGTATTTGAATATGTTTTATGCTTTTTTGAAATGTAGGTCTGGATTTCAATAGGGATACTAGTTTCCGTGGTTAGGGATTTAAAGCCTTTAAACTTATAGCCAAATAGTTTTTAAAAAGAAATATCTGCCCAAAGATTTTCAACCAATTAGTTTTTATTCTGTGCATTTACATAAAAATAACTAATAGCTAATTACTTAATATTTATTAATAATTCTATTTAATGCCAAACATGTTTGAGTAAAATACATACATGCTTGTATCATGTATGTAATATATTAAAATATGTATGTACTTTATGGATTATATATGCACATAGACACAATTTGCATATTATACCATACATAATTCAGTTACTTATATAGAAAATTCCATGTACAGAAATGTGCAAGACCAGAGAATAAATGTTTGTGTTCTGTGCAGCAGGCAAAGGAAAATAAAGATGCTGCAGCAGAAATGAAGCAAACAGTGAAAGTTCATCAGAGTTACTGTGTTTCAGCTCATGGAGAATATCCACATTGCTGATGTACTCTGCTTATATTTACATATATATATAATTTATTGCAAATATATATATCTCAACATCGTTCATCATAAACTAGGTGGAAAACTGCATCTTTAAAAGCCTGTTGGACCTGGTTATTATTATTTCATGCAGGAGACTTATGGTACTGACCAAGTGGGATGGAGACAGTGGAGAAAATCCAGTTTACTTGGCCTCGTTGGCACCAAATTTTCTGTGATGGGTGAAGACACAAGGAAGGTTAAAGTCTGAATACAAGAGTGGGCAAGGAAAAGCTGCCCTAGTGCTGGATTCCTGATAGAGCATATAGGCCTCTTGAGGAATGTGCTCCAGCATGAGTGATTGTTAGGCACTACTCCCCAGACAGCCCACAGCTTGATGGTGACTTGTGCAAGAGCTGGTATTAGTGAATTCTACATGAAATCTGTGGGCTGTTGCAATCCCAACTGAAAAGACAAAAAGAAACCTTAATGAAATGGCTGAGTGGAAGGGTAAAATCAGCACAAAACCTGTGAATAACCTGAGGCTGAAGAGCTGGCTTTGCCATTCTGGTATCTGCAGAAGCAAGGCCTGTTGGCTACTTCTGTGCAGTGGGTGAATGGGAAGTGCAGGCTCTGTAGCAGTTGAACTAGCAAAGCTGTGTGCTCCTCTCAGCCTGGCTGTACTGCACAGCCTCCATTGCCACAGGCAGCTGCCTTACATGACAGGAGCCACACTGATCATCCCAGGGCATGATGCACAGAATCTTTATCTATTTTTTAATGAAATGCGGATTATATGGCTGAGAATTTATGTCTTGTTCTCTGTATTTCACTCTCCTTTCAAAGGCTTCCCTTGTGATAAAACTAACTCGCTGCTTGTGACAAATAGATTAAGAGTTTAAGAGCTCCTAACAGTAAATCACAGTGGTGGTGGTGTTAAAATGAGCTGCATAGGCACTTAAGTGAGATATGTTCACACTGCCACAATCTAAAATTAGAATTAAGTGTACATATAAATCTTTACAGGGAGGTAATGACCCTGTTAAAAAATGTCCATATCAAGGTGCTTTGCTTATGCATAAAGCTGAAATCATTTCTTTTCACCTTGACCAAAAATTCAGAAAAAAATAAATTATCTCCCCAAACTGCTGAAGCTTTCCTGTAGGCTGCTGTAATTCAAAGTGAATACTTAGGTGCCATCTGTTCTACCACATCACTGGAGCTGTGAACACTATCAGTGGCCTTGGGTGAACAGTTAAATCTAGATACTAGTGAACTGCTCTAGAGCATCATGACACCTGCCAATTTCCCACTCAGCTCATTGATAATGATTTGCAAATGAATCTGTTTGTTTATTGGAACAGCCATTGCTTCATCAAATGTTCCAGCCAAGATGCAGCAACTTTCCAAGGGCTCTGGATTTCATTGCTTGCTTATCAGTGTCCCTTGCTTGTGGAAGGATCAGGAAAACTAGCAATGGAGACTTGTAATAACAAAAAACCCAACCCAACCAACAAACAAATGTGAGTTAGAGAAGTACTTTGGAACTGAATTTTTAAAGTTATATAAAATTAACTACATTACCTAAAATGCTAACTAATATTAACTAAAATAGTTAATGGAGATTCTAGTCGCAGTAGATGTAGTTATATGAGTATTTCTTTCCTATCACAGAAAAAAAGTGTGTTCATAATACTCAGTAACGTTCCTAAGACAGCAGCCAGCAAAGCAATGAGAACAAGCTAAGCTGATATCCATTTAGATATTTAGATATTATTCAGATATTTATTATTTAGCTGACTGGGCAAGTCAGACGTTTGCTGGAAGAGAATCATGTCAGTGCCTTGACTTTGAACTATCCATATAATGAGAATGCTTTGGAAGCCTTTGTTGTTAATCACAAATGTTTCAGTTATCAAGAATTAGTTTAGGGGGATGATGAATGACTCTGAAGCACTGCCCCTCTCCTGCATTTCCCCCCAATCTTGTGCTCTTTCCCTTTGGTCCCGTGCAAGGGAATAGAATCTGCCCTTTAAAAAGGGAGTATCTTGATGTGAGATGAGGGAAAGATGGGCTGGGAGAGCAGAGCACAGCATTTGTTCTGCCCTCATTCAAGTGGTGACATTTCCGCTCATCAGCTGAGCCTCCTAAAGAATGTCAAAATGTTTCTGAATAAAACCCCCTGCAAGCTCCCTGCAGCTCTTTATTGCTGTTGACAAGAGTACATGAAGTCCTCTAATGTGAAAGAGAACTATCTCAGAATGGCTGGGCTTCTGCTTTTCCTGCTGCTCTTAACTGGCAAGGATGGCTTCTAGAATGGGCAGAGTCTATTCATCCAAAATTCTGGCAGCAGAGGTGGCCGGTCAGTTGGTGCCAATCCCCTCATTTGAGCTTGACCTTGTTTTCCTCCTGGTGCCTCTGCAAAACTCCACTGTTCCAATGCTAGAAATATTTTTGGTGAGAATCCTGGGTTCAGCTGCTTTTGCTGAGAGCTCAGCCACCTCTGCAACTCTGCGTCTCACCTTTTGAGATCTTCTAATACTGGAGGAGAAATACATGACTGATTTTCCTCCCTGGTGGGAAGGCCCTAGAATGGGTGATGTTCCAGCCCAGAACTAAGTTTTTTTAAAATATTCAAATAAGTGGAGTTTGTAGGTTGTTTAAAATCTCTTGCACTTTCTTGACTACCACCAAAGACTAGCTCCCGAGAAAAGTGAAATGTTTCCACTTTGTAATCAGCCTCAAAAGGGTTTTATTGTGATTATATATAACAGAATAACATGAAATATAGCTATTTCACAGTAATTATCTAACAGGTAAAAGCAGTTGCAGATTTTCTGTACAAATCTGGAAAAGCTTCAGTTATGCTGATTTTTTAGTCACGTTGTAATGGCATAAAACCAAATTAATGCATCTGTTGGAAGTAAGAAATTAAAACAAGGATAATTTACACTTCAGACACAATGTAACTTGATTATTGAGTTGAGACAATGAGCAGTGTTAGATTCTTCCCCCCCCACCCCATCTTGTAATGATGCAATATACAATGAAATCCTGTCATACATTGTTATAGGGACAATCCTTCTTCTGATTGTTATTGTTTCTTATTGAATAATCACAGACTTCATTTTACAAAGAAACAGCTTTTAAGTCAATGCAGGTCAGCTGGATTAGCACTGAGTACAAGTTTTCCACGTTGTCTGTAATAATACTTTGCCTTCACTTAGGAAGCTCTTCTCAAAGCTATGATCTCTCACCTTCACTTGATTGCTTCAAATTATTTCCTTCCACAGTTGATTCACAGGTAGGACATGTTACTGACCAACAGAAGCACGAAGGTGTGACACATTGACAGCTTCTGGAAAGAAAATTGTCGTTGATAATGTTGGGTTTCTCATAGCAGCTTTCTGTTGGAGCCACAGCCTGGTATGTCCATCTCTTGTATTGCACTGGGGGTGTGTGTGTGTATCCTGGAATCATAGGAATGTCTACGTTGGAACAGACCCAACACTATAATCATCTAGTCCAGTCATCACCCGAACACTACCAAGTCTACCCCTTAAGCCATCTCCCTGAGCACCCCATCTAATCTTAAACACTCCCAGGGGTGGAGACTCCACCACTGCCCTGGGCAGCCCATTGCAATGCCTGATAACATGCTCAGCAAAGCTCTTCCTGGTAGCCAAGCAAAACCTCCCCTGGTGCAGCTGGAATCCTTTTCCCCTCATTCTGGGTTAAACAGGCCTAACACCCTGTAACTCCTACTCTGTAACCTCCCTTCAGGTACCAGCCATTCTCCCCACCTCTTTGGAGATGCCTGTGCCCTTTATTCATGCCTTAGTTTCTATGCTAGTGCTCAGGCTACAGCTCCTGCTGTTCAACAGCTTTATGTGCATGCAGGAGTCCACAGGGTACCTGTCCCCAAGACCAAGTTCAATCTCTCCAGGTTTGTAAATGCAGCAGAATTTTTATCCCTAATCCTATCAAAAGAGAGTATTCCATTTTACAGCTAATTTTTTTAAAGGTTTGAAGGGTTATGGATTTAGAAACAAACCCCAAACCAAACAGAAAAGCACCTGTATTCCCTCTTTTAAATAAACAACATAAGATGTTTTCAGAGCTTGTGCTGTTCCTGTCAGTTGTGTCAGGCTCAGCATCTCTGGAAGATTCAGAGGAGCAGGCTCCAGCACAGCTCCTCACCAGGCTCCTCCTGTTAAGTGCTCCAATTAGGCTAAACAAGATGTAGAATGGCTTTGAATTTCTCAGTGCATCAATGGAAGGTGGAAATGGAAATGGCCACTTTTCCACCCAGTCTTTATTAGGCCTTTGAAGTACTCTCCACAGGTCTCTTTTCTGAGTGCATTGGTGTTATTTGATGGCAAAACATGATCCCTCTAGGCTGGGATGCAAGTGAGTGCTGTCGTTGACTATTCCTTCTCAAATTAGAAGCAAGTCTAGTCAAAGGGAATTCTACGGCATCTATTTAGAGCCTTCTGGTTGTCTGTTTATTGCATTTTTCTTCAAAGCAAGAGCAGCTTTTTCTTTTTTTTTTTTTTTCTGAGAATGTTTTTTCCAAACCATTTGGGAACAAATACTTGAAAAAAAATTTGTGCATCAAAGATGAAATCAGACCTCATGGGATCGTAGCAGAAGAGAATGTTTAGAGTAAAGGTGATAATTCAGAAGGTGTTACATGGCAGTGCTGAAGGGGTAAGTTGAAAGCAGGCTAAGAAGCATCAAGGGTCACAGGATTTTGATGGAATTAGGGGAAATGCCTTTTGGGATCAAGAAACACTGTCTACAGGTTCATAAAGCTAATATTGATGTTCCATCTCTGCTGAGGAGGCTAGCAGGATTAACTGGAAGGCTAACTGCCTAAACATAGATTAATTACCCCCTCGAGACCTCTGTGCTCAACAGAAGTCTTAAAAAGTTGAGACTGAAATGGAGTGATACTTGATTTTTGTAGGACACAATAACACTAGCACAGATAAAAGAATATTTGGTAAAATGGATTGTTGTCCAAAACTGAGTGTGTGTTGGAAGGAGAGGATTAAACAAACATCTGGAATTTTCCTAGCCTCTGCTTGTCCCATATATTTGAATGTTGCTTGCACTGTTATTCTGCTATTTTTTATATATAGTTGTGGGGGTTTTTAACCCAAAGCAAACTGATGATGAAAGGAAAATGCTGAGGGCATGCAGGAACTTGTATTTGTTTTCTGGGAGTCTTTTGTCTTGCCTTGCAAGAATCTTGTTTGCATTTAATTTAAGTATTTATGAACAAATAACAAACTTTAAATGGAATTTAACAAGAGGGTTTTCTCCAACCTGGAGACTTCTCAATCTTCATTTTCTCAGGGTACTTTGTTTTTTCAATGCAAGCACATAGTCTTAAGAAAATCTATTACTTTAGAGTTTTGATAAAGAAATCAATAAATGCAGTCAGTAAAGTGTTCTATCTAATAATGTATATGGGTTTTGCTAATGGCACATTTTTATTTCATTTTCCTCTGAAATTTGTATTCTCAATGTCTGTCCAGAGTTCCCTGACTGTGCAGTTCTCAATAATTCTTGCCTTGAAATAACACATTGACAGGGTGTAACAGAGACTCCCATGTTTTGTTTGTCTGATTGGATCTCAGAAATGGTTGGATGATCCTTATTTATGAGATCAAAATGGATTTATCTCCAAATTAGCATTTGCATAGATAAGTAGACAATGTTAGCAGCTCTATAGAATGATATGGCTCTCATAGAAAATGGATAATAAGCATTTAAGTAGATATTAGTTTCTGATTGGCTTAAATCAAACTTAGGATCAGATCATATTTCCTACTATTAGATGTCAGAAAAAAATGAGACAACACAAAGTTATCATCATGCATTGAGCTACCTACAGAATGTGTGCAGAGTGCCGGAAACATTTGGCAGCTTTTTTACTGCTTTACTTTAATGTTTTATCACAGGGTGATTTTGCTTAATGAGAAAGTTGATAGCTAGATTAGAGTGAACTCATCTCTGATTTAATCTCATGGCTTGTTATTGCTCCTTCTTCAGTGACTCCTCCTCTGTCCTGCTTGCCTGCAGGATCTTGGCTAGGTGTGAGGAGGGGCAGACTGAGAGATGCAGCCTGGTTCATGGACACAGCTGGCTCCCATACCAGCACTTCAGAACAGTTCCTGTCAGGCCTTTGATCACTCCCTTGATTGGTAGCAGTGCAATTCAGAGGCTTCATCTGTCTGTCAGTGAGTGTCGCAGGCTTTGCACTGATTTTACTGCCACTTCTGAGAAATCAGGGAGCTGGACTGGACTTAAATCAGGAACACTGACTGGTTTACAATCCACATCCCTACTGGAACTGTCAGCTAGCAAAGGGTGTGTTCTGTAAAGCAAAGCCATATGGTTATTGTATAAGAGAAATCAGCTGAATTGAGACCCAGTATTAACATAGCTGAAGATGGTAACTCAGTTATTTTGTTCTGAATACCTTGTTCTATTGAATCCATTTTTTAGTGCATTCCATCCAGCACAAGTTTATTTGGCAGATTGATTAGAGCTGGCTCCACAGCATGTAAAATCAACTTAATTTGTCAATCAGAGATAAATGCTATGGAAATAAAATTCAAGGATGGGGAAATTCAGACACAGGATGACACTGGAACCTTGTATAACAGAGCAACATCACAAAGACTTTCTACCTGTCATGTAGAAAAGAAATAATGATTGTGAGGGTGTGTATGGATGGACTGCTAGCACATATCCTAGAGTGTCATATGTGCTTCGGTAAGGGGAATTCCTATGATAAACCAAGTGTTTTCTGTGCTGATACCAATGCACCCAGGTCTGTAGGTTCTAAATATTCATGTCCAGAAAGGGCCAGGTTCCAGTGCCACGTTATTTTTCAGGCTGACTCCAGGCTCAGGAGAGTGTTGCATCATCTCTTAACCATTGGGTCACACACTGAAAGCAACTGGATGCAACTTCTCAGATGGACAGTGGTGTAGCACAGAAATTGTGCTGCAATCAGATCCACTTGGAGCAGTCCCCTCATTTCAGCTGGGAACAGAATGCATTATTAACCAGCCAAAGGAAAAAAAACTTTTATTAAATACTCTTTTTTAAATAACTCTGTAAAGACTGATGGATTCATTCAGATGTACTATTTGCCTTTGAGGCTCCTACCAATGAATTAATGTCCTTTATTTGAGTGGCTGACACATATTTAATTTGGTGTAATATATGATACATGGAAAATGTCTTCCAGTTTGAAGCACTAATGACTGATAGTTACCATCATTCAAGTTCTGCCTGTAACAATTCAGGTTTTTTTCTTTACTCATCAAGTTTACTAATAGTGATTAAAGATTTTCTTAGTTACACTGCTTTGACAGCACTGATGATTAAAGACACGGGCAGCTTGTAATATGGAACAGTTCACTTCTGTCTGTCATTGATCTTCCTTTCCACATTATTTGCCAGTTAGCCCTATGCAGAAGTATAGAAGAGCAAGGTTATTCAGCATATTTGAATGAGTTATTAAAAAGTAAACATCAGTTAACCTAACAAAATAGGTGTTTTAAAACTGGTAATCAAGGGAATGATATTTCATCCTTATAAGAAGTTTGCCATTACATTAGGAATTTGTTGCAATTAAGACAAATTTTAATATATGATATAATGGTAATATATTGGTTTCAAATAACAAAAATTTACACTTCATTTGTAGTTTAAAACTTGTTCTGAATTCTTTAGCTTGTTACATGGAAATCTTACCTTGTATTTTTTTTTGGGGGGAAAGAAGTGTTATTGTTCCTTAAATATAGACCTGAAATTAAACTCGCTACATAAGAAAACCACCCCAAATGTTGCTGATATAGAAATGTGAGAGAAGGTAAATGGCACAGGATCACAGGATGGTGGGGGTTGGAAGGGACCTCTGGAGATCAGAGTCCAACCCTCTGCAGAGCAGGGGCACCCAGGGCAGCCCACACAGGGACAGATCCAGGTGGGGTTGGAAAGTCTCCAGAGCAGGAGACTCCACAACCTCTCTGGACAGCCTGGGCCAGGCTCCCTCACCCCCACAGTAAAGAAGATTTTCCTCATGTTCAGGTGGAACTTCCCACGTTCCAGTTTGTGTCCATTGCCCCTTGTCCAGCCACTGGACACCACTGTCCAGAGTCTGGCCCCATCCCCTTGACCCCCACCCTCTAGATACTGCTAATATCTCTTCACTGCCTTCAGGAGGGCTCACTTTGCCCTCTTCAATGATCTGCTTGGAGGAATCAGGTTCTTTGATTGTGTGTGTGTGGGGTCTAGCATGAAAGCTGAATCCAAACCAGTCTGTTTTCATACCATTCATCATTTAAGTATCTAAGAGCTAGGCTACTCCTAGCATTAACTGTTGGCTTGCACACTTACCTGCAGTTCTGACCTTGATTTCATCATAATTCCTATGATACGGAGATATTTCAGCTGGTTCTTCAACCCATGGAATCATGCCTGGCTTCATGCTTGCTCCGTGCAACGTGACTGCTGCACCATGCTTAGAAATGTTTCATGTGGGTCTGTTTTCCAGCTTTTGCATGAGCAGCAATTAATGAATGTGCAATGAGGTGTGTTTACTTCACCTGACCCTAATTTGTTCTTGTCTGTGCACAGTTTGTGTACACACAAACAAGAGTGCTGCTTTAGCCACAAATACAACCTCTCCATGTGGAACAGGCAAAATGGCTCATTAAGATGAGACAGAGCAGCAGAAAGTGTTTTGAAAGTGTTTGTAGTAAAAAAAGAAGGTGGAATAGAAAGGAAAGGTTTACTAAACTGATAAGAAAATCTGCAAATAGTGATAAAATTGGGGTAAAATAAACAACTGAGTATCAGAAAAAGAACAATAATAATTCCTTCAGTTCCTTGCTGGCTCAGACCAACATGCCCATCATTCTGACCCTGGTGGTGGCAGGAAGAGATGTTAGCTGGGGACAACAGGGAAGCCTGGCTGCCCTCTGCTGCCCAGCATCCCCCCAGCATTCACAGCTGTTGAACTGGGAATGTTAAAAGGAGGCAGGGATGTGGTGGAGTATTTTTAGCCTGTGATTTATGAATTTGAACCTACTGGAAATGTGGAGCCTCCAAAGGCTCCTGTAGCAACTCATCCTAGTTCATGACCCAAGATGTGAAGTTCCTAAAGGCAAGAAAGGGAATGTTAAAAACATAAAGGTACCTGATCTTAGCTGTCTGATCCTCGTGGCATAACACCTTGCAGAAGAACCTCAGGGTCTTTTTGGACAGGAATGAATGGAATTAAAGGGAGTGTCAGTCTGCAGCGACAGCAATGTTTGGGGTTTGGGAATAAGTGGATTCAGAAAACAAAGAATAAAGTCTCAGCACAAGTTCCTGATGCAGTGGCAGAATGGATTTCAGGAAAAGTCTTCTGCCAAACCTTGAATAAGGGCATGTTCTGCTGTAGAGATTCAGTGACTGTGCTTGTAGTTGGAATAAAGTCCACTCTGTGCCTTCTGATGACCCAGTGAGGTGCTCCTGTCCACTCAGCTACAGCTTTTAAACGTGTGTGGCCAGCTCCAGATGATGAAAGGTAGAGATACTGATGGATAAAGGAAAGGATTTGCTTTGGGAATTCTGCTACCTGTAGAAGGAGTTTAAAATGACAACTATTTTTGGTCAGTGGAGCTGCAAATAATCATCCTCACCTAAGGTAATTACCAAAGCTCTGAGAAAATGGTGTCTCCCCCCATCATTGATTATATGGCCAATCTCATAATAACTGTGTTATTGATTTATAGGAAGAAAGCAGATTGCCCAGTCTTAGTCTCAGCTTTCACTCAGCTTTGTGAGTTGGTTAACAAGTTCTTCAGACGTTCAGAGCCTGAACCTCTTTTGTTGCAGAAGTCAATAATCCTTATTGTACAGCTCAGCCTTCTGCCAGGAGTGAAGTGTAGGGCTTCTCTGCTCTAATCCTGGCTGTCTCATTACCAGACTTCTCATGGTGGTCTGTGCAGTTCAGTTCTTTGTTGTGATCATTTTCTCAGTTGTTTACACTTCTGAGGCATGTAATTTTTGTCAAATGGTGTGCTGCATGTCAGCTAATTAGTCCAGCAATACCCTTCTGAAGAAAAACAGAGAACAAAGGGAGTGTAGCTGGGGACTCATTCCAGCTCCATTCACATCATTTGAGGAAAACAGATGTTCATTTGAAGATTTTAGAAGAAAAATGCAAATGTTTTGAATTCAGCCTTAAAGTGGGAATGATATTTTACCAAATTAATATGAAGTGATAACAAAATTATAATCTGAAATAAAGACAATAATTTCATTATATTCAAGTGCATCTCCCTTCACTAGTAAGGCTTTTAGATAATTTGCTCTAATTACCATTCCTTCTTATACCCAGTGCCTGGAATTAAGAAATATGCCTTTTTTTTTCCAAATCTGTTTCCTTATGCATTCACATTCTCTACAGCAAACTCCTGGAGTAAGAAGAATGAAGAAGAATAACAGTGGCTGATAAACATTCTCACTTTTTTGCAGATAAGCACATTTCAGGATTGGCACCTTGTGGCTTTTAGCTGCATTTCAGCTATCACTGCTTGTCTGCCAATGTTTAACTCACTGGTCTGTAAAGTGTTCCTAGATACCTTAAATAGAACTGTCCGTATGGAAAAGAAAAATTCCCATCTGCCTATCCAATGTCTAACTGATCAGCAAAAGATTTACTCTCTTGGACTATTTCTAAGTACTGCACTGATGATCATGTACAGAAGTACAATTATATGCTGTAGCAATTAAATGGAGTTAAATTCTTCTATGCCACTTGTTACTTCTGTGTGAATTTCTTCTGAAAATACAGAGTTGATCATATCTAGTGCAGAAACTCTATAGAGCCCTTCTTCACTCCAAAGACAAAGCCTGTTCATCATTTTAGTCAGAATGCCATTGTAAAAAGACTGATCTGTCATTGAAGTGATGTGTTGGGTTAGTTTATTGTAAGGACACAATACTGGAGTTCTCCACAGTAAGGGGCATTGTGTGGGAGATTATCTACAGCAGAAATAAAACAAAAAGGCACATTATTTTTCAGGCTGTAAACCTACTTATTGCTGTTTCTACAAATCAGTGACAAACTGAACAGTGTAAAAAGGACCACTTGAGTTGTTTGTTTCTTTTTTTTCTTTTGCATCCCAAGTCTCATAAAAAATTGTAAAACTCTTTGCTTGGGTATTGGGAAGAATTCAGTACTCAAAATGCAGTTGCTATGCTGTGTAGAATCTGGGATGGAAGGGAGCTCCAGAGCTGATCCAGCCCAACCCCTGCTGAGAGCAGGGACATCTCAACTAGAGCAGGGTGCTCAGAACCTCCTCAACCCCCCCTGCAATGTCTGCAGGGATGGGGCGTCCACCACCTCCCTGGGCACCCTGTGCCAGTGCCCATCCCTCTGCTGGGAAACAACTTCTGCCTTAGTTCTCATCTCCATCCACTCCTGGCTCATTTCAACCACTGCCCCTTGGCCTTTCCCTCCAGGCCTTTGCAAACAGCCCCTCTCCAGGCTTTGGAGCAGCTCCCTGCAGGCACTGGCAGGTGTAGTCTTGAAGGCATTTCAAAGCTGGGTTTGTAACAGTGATGTAGCATGGTGTGGGTTAAGTTCAGCTAGCTGTAAATGTGTAGGGATCAGGTAGTATAGTGGTCAGCACTGTTTCCAGCTGGGCCTGCATAATGCTCAGCCAAGTGTTAGGTGGGGCTTGTATGTAAGAAAAGCATCACAGAATATCATGTATGTAAACACAAAAATATGTATATATATACACATATGTATATACATATATATCTCATGATGTTTTAGGTGATGAAGATCCTTGACCAGCTGTTCATTGAGAAGAATGTTTGTTGTCAAAGATGTCAAAATGAACATTTGCCTTGTCAAAGGAACCCTTGCTAATTATGTTATAGCTCTTGGCAGGCTTCAAGGATTTGACAATGAGGATTTGTTGGCTCTTTCCCAGCAGTGGTTACCATCACTTTTGGTGGGTTCATTTCTTCTCCTGACAGGTCATGAAAGCTGCTAGAGATGCTGTTCTGCAGGCACCAGTGTGTGTTCTTTTAACTCCTGTTGTTGATGCTGATGACTGAATAATCATCTCTGTTAAAGCCATCTGAAAAACTATCCTGTTCCCAGCAGACTCTTGTCAATGGAATTCCATATTTTTTGCTGGAAAGTAAACAAAATGTACAGACAGGAGTGAAAGATACGGAAATCTAGAAAATATGAAACACCTCATTCATTTCCAGTTATGTAAAGCTGAAGTTCATGCACTAGTTAACTAGCTAGATAGTTAAATACTGGGTTTTCCTGCAGGCTCTGCACTAGCATGGGGACTTTTAGAGTATTTAACTGTGCCAGGACACTGCCTGACTGTGCAGTGTGTTTGTGGGTGTTTTCATTAGGAAAACTCATTTACGTTAGGTTTTGGCTTTATTGCAAGGCTGAAGGTTTCATGGAGTTTACACAAAGACTGAAAGAAATAAATGGAAAATGTTAAATATAGTTCGGGTTTTGCATTGTAAAATTTCCATTGGGATTCAGCTGAATGCCCTTTACTCTAGCAAAATATAATGTGGAGGTCCTTGTTTTTAACATCAGTTGTTTGTTGAACATTGAACTCTTGAGAGACTGCTGTAGGTGTTCAGTAGTAGCTGTGTCTAGTGTGACCTTGATGTTTCTTCATGGCCAGAGGAAAAGTTGTTTGCAAAAACATGGACTCAATTCCATTTGAACTCATTATGTTTCTATTTAATTCCCCATATGGTAATTTTTCTTATAAGAACAACCACACAACAAAGCTGAACATATTTACATTATTTTCTTCTGTGAGCTCTTGACTCATTCCACTTGGTTTAGTCTCCTCTCTACACTAACCAGCAGCAGCTTTATTAAGCTTCATCAATTGATATTAATAAGCTACCTTGAAAGGTTTGGGGACACCACAGATTTTGAGAATTGATTTTTGTATCATTGAAGTAAATTTGCATTTTGCATTGACCTCAGTTGATGAATATTCCTTGCTAAAGAGAGCAGTGTTTGGCATAAAGCCCTAAATGAGGGAATGGAGGCTGGTTACCATCCATCTGCCTTGCTATTAGATTAATATTTTTAACTGAAGCTATACATTAAGCATTTACCAGTATTAAAGTTTTCTGCATAATAAATCTGCCTTGCAGCACGTTGAGCAATGCTGACACTGGTGCCATTATGTTGGGCACAGACAGCATTACAAACAGTTGCAATTTCAGCCGTGTAATGACATAGCCAGAGGCACCAAGAGCCCTCCCTTCTTCCCCCCAGCACTGCTTATTCCATTTCCATATGTTCCCATAAAAATTGTTTTCTCATTATATAGGCCAAAACACAAACTTCTGAAGTTGAGTGTGAGTGGCTATCCTTTGAATTGCAAAGGAATACATGGTTTTAGTTAATCTATGTGTAATTGCTTCCCAGCCTTTCAGACAATAGTGGGGGAAATCAGTAACTAAGACATCCAGATGAGCTGAATAGAAAAAAAAAACAAAGATGATAAGCAGTTTCATGGCAATTAATTTATATCATGGATTTTTTTTTTTCTGCTTTTCAGCAGAAACCAGGCAGTGGAAAACAGTGTATTCATTCCCTTTTGTGTTTAAAGGCTGACAGGCCTATCTGATATTACTCATGAGCTGTATTTTGGATATGTTTAGGAGCTCAGACAGTACCTGGTTGAGTCTGTCAATAACAAGGCATCGGACAAACATCAATTCCTCTTAAAACCTCTTTGCAATTTCTTTGAACTGCTGGTTCACTGTTATTTGCAAGTTTTTATTTGCAGTGCCCATCAGTGCAAAGGAGAGTTTAAAATAAAGGTATTTTTCAATGGCCAATTTATTATCCTCAGGCTTCAAATGGTAGATTTTTTTTTAAATGAGAGTTCCATCTTTATAGATTCTTTTCTTCCTTCAAAGTTGAGCTGAGGTTGTGTGCTGAGGTAAAATTAGTTTGCTGCCACAGCTGCATCCTCCACAAGCACTGAGGTGAAAACTGATTGACTCCATTGCTCAGGCTGTGCTTTAATAAGGAATTAGTCTGTAGCCACCCATATGGATCTGCAAATTTGGATATGTCTTTGGATGGAATTTCACCAGGGAGAACTCAGGCTCTATGTTAGGTAGCTATATTCAGTGGGACATCAAGGAGACCTGCTGCACTGGCATGTCTGGAGTGGTAGATGAGATTTTCCATGTGCCATTTCCTACAGATGTTAAGACTTGACACAGATAGATTGGCTAAGACCCAGCGAGGGACACTTCAGCCCTAGCACTTCTCCTTCCAGTGTTAATCGGAGTTTGTTTTTATCAGTCTTGTCTCTTCAGCAATTGTTCAGTTGTATGACAGTCTCTTGGAATACAAAAGCATCAGAAATTATTAATTCCTCTGTCATAGGAATGAGTTGTTAAAAGAATCTTTGTAATCAACTCCTGCCCCAGAGAGGGGGGTTGTCACTGTGTCCTGTGGTCTGCAGCAGCCAGTTGTGTCTGGGCCGGCCCAGGCCTTCACCAGTGAAGACTGAAGAGCAAAGTGGACACACTAGAGCCAGGGAAGTAATCCTAGAATCCCAGCAGTGTCTGGGTTAAAGGGATCATCCAGAGCTGATCCAGCCCAACCCCTACTGAGAGCAGGGACATCTCAGCTAGAGCAGGGTGCTCAGAGCCTCCTCAACCCCCCCCTGGGATGTCTCCAGGGGTGGGGCCTCCACCACCTCCCTGGGCACCCTGTGCCAGTGCCCACCCCTCTGCTGGGAAACAACTTCTGCCTTAGTTCTCATCTCCATCCCCTCCCGGCTCATTTCAACCATTGCCCCTTGGCCTTTCCCTCCAGGCCTTTGCAAACAGCCCCTCTCCAGGCTTTGGAGCAGCTCCCTGCAGGCACTGGCAGGTGCTCTAAGGTCTCCTGGAGCTTCTCTTCTCCAGCCTGAACCACCCCAGCTCCTTCAGCCTGTCCCCATAGCAGAGCTGTTCCAGCCCCTGAGCATCTCCGTGGCCTCCTCTGGCCCTGCTCCAGCAGCTCCATGGCCCTGCTGTGCTGAGGGCTCCAGAGCTGGACACAATGTGTGTCATGGCAGAGCTGAGACACCCAGAAGGGTGATACAGATTAAGTGTCCTTGTAAGGAAGATTTCACATCCAAGACAAAGCTCTCTGCTCTCCTGTGTCCTCATCATGTTTAACTAGAAAATGTCATCTCAGCAACCTCAGGACAGGAGGATGGAAATCCAGTGAGGTCTGGGAGAGGGTGCAGAACAAGCAGCATACCTCATTAGGGAATAGTTAAGACCCCCAAGGAAAAACTGTTTTCCTTGATTTTCTGGAGCTGTTCTCATCTTCCCTTATTCAATACGGGAACATTTAGGGTTTGAGAGAGGAGCAAATTTTACGTGGTCTACACAACTGACTTTTTAACCTCAGGAAATAGCAGTAGAAATGTGTGACCAGTGGAATGAAGCAGTTTCAAATACAGTCTTATCAATGAAATGAAACAAACACACCCCTCCTTCCAGAAAACAAAGAGCAAATGGAAGGAGGATTCCTGATGAACTGAGAAAAACTCAGAGGAAAATGAGGCCACCTCTAAGATACTGTCCCAAGAGACAAAGAAGAGCCAGCTCGTTGTATTTGTAAACTCTCTGGAGAAATTTGGATGATCTACCTTGATTAATCCACCTAACCTGACTTCAGTGCAGGGCACAAATGGAATGTGGATGTGAGATGGGAATTTCAACAAAGGATTTGAGAATCTGAAGGATTTAAAGACCCTTCTGTTAATTTTCCTCGTTTGGGCAGTTCAGACATTTTTACTCAGGGGCAGTGAGTATCTGCAGTGAGGTTGTGCTTGGTTCAGATAGGCTCCAGTGTGCACACAGCTAGTTCTGTAGCAGAATTCTCTCTGTGTAAAATAAAGATCTTAATCTACATTTTAAGGTTTTCCTTTCTGAGGCTGAGACCAGAAGTAGGATAATAACTCTGCCAGAGGCTCGGTTTGCAGTGAAAAAAAAAAAGACAAGGTGCATGCATGAAAAAGACAATAAATAGTTCCAGAGCAATATGTTATGTAGGTTTGGGGTGTCATTAGGTAGAGGTAAGTGCAGAGCTTAGAGTGTGTTGATTTTTATTGAGTCTCTCTGGCAGATGTTTTCCTATTGCTCTTTCTGAACAGCTAATGCCATGTTTATTAGAATCATAGTGGGGTGAAAAGGTTCCATGTGTTCTCTTGCCTACACTGGACTGTATTTGAATGCACGAATTTGTGTGTGTGTGGTTACATCTATATTTCAGGTTTACCTAGAACATAATCTTTTTGAAAAACAAAACAGTCCCCAGATGACTTTTTTTTTCCTCATATTAATTGGAAAGAAACTTCTGTACAGCATGATTACAGATGCTCACTACCATGACAAATCACTCCAGAAAAACAAAATGCAGGCTTAATTACCTAAGGAAAAAAATGAAGCTAGAAGATTTCTGGAGTCATTTGTCAGGTAAATAAATCTCAACATGAACTGTATGATCGTGGATTGACACCTGTTTTGTTATAAGATTGTTACCTATCAAGAAGGACAACTGTTTGACTGCTCTTTCTTTGCTTCTCTTCCTGGCTTTCCCTTTGTGTCCTTCCTTACCCAAACCACCCATCTTGAAATGACAGTAGAATCTGAACATCCTAAGGGACAGGTAGGAAAAAATCTGGAACTCAGTATAATAAATAAATTAATATAATAACATAATATAGTAAATAAATGCGATGAAGAAGGAAATTCAGACCCTTAGAGCATTACAAAAACTGCTTCACAGAATTACAGAATGTCAGGGGTTGGAAGGGACCTAGAAGATCATCTAGTCCAACCCCCCTGCCAGAGCAGGGTCACCTAGACCAAGTCACCCAGGAACAGATCCAGGGGGGGCTGGAATGTCTCCAGAGCAGGAGACTCCACAACCTCCCTGGGCAGCCCCTGCCAGGCTCTGCCACCCTCACTGGGAACAAGTTCTTCCTTGTGTTTCCNTCAGCATCTTGGTGCCCTGCGTTGGACTCTCTCCAGTAAATCTCTGTCTTTCCTGAATTGGGGTGCCCAGCACTGGACACAGTACTCGAGGTGGGGTCTCACCAGTGCAGAGTAGAGGGGGAAGAGAACCTCTCTTGACCTGCTGGCCACATTCCTCCTAATGCATCCCAGGATCCATTGGCCTGCTTGGCTGTGAGAGTGCATTGTTGGCTCATGGTCATCTCACACATCCACTGCCCTTCCCTCATCCATCCATCTACTGATATCCTCATAAAAGGCTATCAGATTAGTCAAGCATGATTTCCCCTTACAGAATCCACGGTGACTACTTGTGATAAGCCTCCTTTCCTCCACATGCTTAGAGATGGTGGCAAGGACAAGCCACCAGGGCTGGAGGTGAGGCTGACGGGCCTGTAGTTACCTGGGTCCTCCTTTTTGCCCTTTTTAAAGATTGGGACAACATTGGCCTCTTTCCAGTCCTCAGGCGCCTCTCCTCTTCTCCAGGACAGTTTCTAACTGTTGTAGAGCCAAAGAGTATTGCTTCTATTTTCTTATTCTTGGTGAAATATTACTCACTAGCAGATGTAAAAAAATGCCAAACCTTACCTAAAAACAGTTGTTTGCATCTTTATTTCAGATCCAGCATTCCATGAACCATATGAGCAGGGAATTCTGCTGGGTCTGAAACAGTCAGATACAGTCAATTCAGAATTAATTAAAACATTTGTTTTTCTAGGTTTTTTTTTTAAATGAAAAAGATACAAATAAGTAATATCAGTCCAAATAAACAATTGTGTTTTGCCTAAAAAAAAATAATTTCCATCCTAGATAATTGCACCCTTCTATTTAACTTTTTAAACACCCCCCCTTGTACCCCCCATGGCTTTTAATGTGCTACCTAATCACAATGAAGTCATTGTGGAATGATAGCATGTGTGACTTTTTAGTCTAGAAATTGGAACTTGTTGGCCTGTTTTAGCCATGTCTGATGCAGAAGTAGAAACCTCAGAGTGTTACTGTCCAACGTATCATGGAGGTTGTGAAGTCTCTTCTCTGGAGACATTCCATACCCTCCTGGATCTGTTCCTGGGTGACTTGGTCTAGGTGCCCCTGCTCTGGCAGGGGGTTGGACTGGATGATCTTCTAGGTCCCTTCCAACCCCTAACACTGTGATTCTGTATCAGGAGGGGGGAGTAGGGGTATAGCAGGGTTGCTAGACCTGGCCCTTCACTTTCACAGTTAAAGCCAGTACAAATGTGTAACTTAAAAAAGATTATTTGCCTTTTAGAATAAACAAATCAATCATTTGATTAGGCTATGGAAACATAATGCACTTCATCTAACTAGAGACTGAATAAGATTAATCATCAGATTGGATGAATCAAACTACGTTGGCTTAAAAATGGAAATTGTTCATTTGTGACAACTTCCTGGATTCCAGGAATTCAGACTCTGGGAATAACATCAACATGTCAGTTAAGCTGCTCAGAAACAGACTTAATTTGAGTTTTCCGTGAGTTCCTGTTATTATTTACCTCTTATGTAAGTTATTATGTAAATAGGAAGAGGTTATTTTAATCTCCTGATGCAGGATGCTGGTTATGTCTGGGCAGGCGTGTGCACACATCCAAGCCACACGATTGGGTCCAGCTTCTTTGGACACTGGTTTCAGCAACTGCTGAAGGGTCTTGCTGCTGGGAACATCTTTTGCTATTTCTTTTTCACACTATTTTGCCATGGCTGCTTAGCACACGATTTCGTGCTGTTATAGCTCAATTAATTTCTATCGGGCAAAGCAAAGTGTTGCCCGTGTTGAGTTTCTAATTGTGGGCACTGCTGTTGCTCTGCTTGCAAACAGCAATCCCATTTTCCCCTGATTTCCCTAAGAATAGAAGGAATATTGTGTATAACGTGTATAACCATGTGTATAGTACATATATATATGTAATGCACATATATGTCATATATTTACATTAATAGTGTATAATAATGTGTATCCTTACCTGCAAAAATAATGATCTGCATGTGAAATAAAACAAGCTGAGATGAGTAGTTAGATCAGGGAGACCAAATATTTTCTGATTAAAGAGGATATATACACAGATTTTCACTTCCTCCAAACCTCAGAAGTCATTGGAGTGTCTTGGGCAAGAGTGGCAGGTGTGAATGCAGTGGAGCAGGAATGTGTGTGGAGGGGAGGGGGCAGCACCAGTTCTTCTGGAGATTGCCAAGAAGAGAAGATTTATTTTTTTTTAACCAGAAAAAAATGCAATTTTGGTGAAATAGAAGTGTAATGGAAGGTATTTTGTATTATATAACAGCTATTAATGGAAACTGTGGTTCCAGTTTTTCTTTTTAACTTCCATAAATATATTTGTTAAGATAAAATGTCAGTATTAAACAACAACTGCAGCAAAGTTAGGCATGCACTGTTATTTATAGGGTATTATCTGATAAATACTTATAATATTGATGGTAAGAGAATCTAAATTGCTAATGCCATGAGTCATAATGTGTGTGAATTCTTTTGATAGCCTGTAGATGGTCATCACCAAGCAGAAAGGCAGTAGTGACAAAACTTCACAACAATAAGAGAAATAAACTAAATATATGGATATGATTCCTCCTGTAAAAAGATGTAACTCTTGTAAGAATTAGAATAAGAACAAAGGTTTTCAGAATGAAATTGTTAATTAGTAGTAATTGAAGCTCTAGTAGAATGAGGACGAGGAGTAGGACAGAATCCACTTTAAAGAAAAATGAGCTATAGCTCTTCCAAAAGAAAAAAAAAAATGGGATGAATGCACAAAGGGATCTAAATATTTTGAAACTTTAAAAGCTTTCTTTTCTTTTGTGGTTCACTCAAAACCATTTCCAGTGCATTATAAAACCACATTGCTAATTGTTTTTCCCACAATGCATGACAGTCAAACAGACTTTTAAATACTCTTTCCAATTACTGCCATCAACCCCTTTTTTATCATATGTTTTTACTGCAGCTTGCTCTGGTGGAGCAAATCATGGATCCTGTGTTTTCTGCTTTGCTGCAGCCTACAATTGCACTGGGATACTCACTGGAATGTTCTTTTGTGTAATCATAGAATCCCAGCACTGTCTGGGTTGAAAGGGAGCTCCAGAGCTGATCCAGCCCAACCCCTGCTGAGAGCAGGGAAATCTCAGCTAGAGCAGGGTGCTCAGAGCCTCCTCAACCCCACCTGCAATGTCTGCAGGGATGGGGCGTCCACCACCTCCCTGGGCACCCTGTGCCAGTGCCCACCCCTCTGCTGGGAAACAACTTCTGCCTTAGTTCTCATCTCCATCCACTCCTGGCTCATTTCAACCATTGCCCCTTGGCCTTTCCCTCCAGGCCTTTGCAAACAGCCCCTCCCCAGGCTCTGGAGCAGCTCCCTGCAGGCACTGGCAGGTGCTCTAAGGTCTCCTGAAGCTTCTCCTCTCCAGGCTGAACCATCCCAGCCCCCTGAGGCTGTGGTGGGAGCAGAGCTGTTCCAGCCCCTGAGCATCTCCGTGACCTCCTCTGGCCCTGCTCCAGCAGCTCCATGGCCCTGCTGTGCTGAGGGCTCCAGAGCTGGACACAGGGCTGCAGAGCAGAGCAGCAGGATCCCCTCTCTCCATCTCTGCCCACCCTGCTCCTGCTGCAGCCCAGGCTGGATTGGCTGCTGGGCTCCAGCACACCCTGGCATAAGAGGAGAACCTGCCTTCGAAGAAGTCAGTGGCTTTGAGAGAGCAGGTCCTGCAGTGGCTGTAAAGCCAATTTAGCTGCAGTCACTTGAGGAGAAGGGAAAAGGATCAGGATATATTCCTGTACTCTCTGCTCTTCCCTCGTGTGAGGGCACGAGTGTTTCAGCACAACGTGGGTCATCTGTAGGCCATTGCAGCTGCTGTCCTTGAGCTCTCCTTTGAACTGCAGCTTTCCTGTTCTCTATGTTTTGGGAAATAATTGGCCTGTCATTCCCAGGGAGCTCCCATGGTGCCCTGGGTTGATGCTCCAGAAAGCAAAGAGGGAGCAGGAACCAATAGGGCAAGCACAGTCAAAAGATGTAAACCAATCCCTGCTGCAGATCTTTCTCATTTAGTACTGTGATGAAAACGGAAAAGTGGGACAAAAAACCAAATGTCTTATTTGCTCATGTAATCCCATGATTACATGAAGAAGAAATTGAGAAGAAACTGAAGCTGCTGGACGACAGTGAAATCACTGGGTTTTTTTCCAAAATAAACCTAATATTTTCAGTGTCCTCTGACTCAGGACAGCCCACAAATTGGTGTTCATGGAGGATATTGATTACATTTTGATTTAGCTTCCACTTTATTCCTCTGCTGGGCAACAGCAGCTGTCAGTTCAGACTTCCTACCCAATTTTATCACTGCTTTATTGCTAAGGCATCTGAAAATTACCACTGGCTATTTTTATTTTTTTTTTACAGTTTTTATTCCATACTGCAAACGATGATTCAAACACAGGATTAAATGAGATAGAGCCCTTTTGAGTAGGCACTTTAAGTGTTGCAAAGGCTCATGAGTTGGCGTATAAAAGCAAACAGAGTCTCTTCTGTCCTTACTAAGATGGGTGAGAAGGAAAAATGACCATCCCGAGACTAAAAAGGCATGTGAGCACAGAAAATGTGAAGTGTCTGGGATAAGATAGGATGCTTTGTGTATATATATATCGACATATATCTATCTATATCTATATATCTCCTTGTCCTTTGTATTATATTAGTAAACACTATTTTTATCTGATATAAATATAATATAATGGAATGAAGAGCAAGATGCCATGCAAGGATTATCTTTTGTTTCCTACTACATGCTAACATCTGTTTATCCCATATGGAAAGCCTATGTAGAAAGAGTTCTGCTAACAACATATTCTGCTTCTCCTGACTCATTATTTAAGAGCTCCTGTTTGTTATAGAATCTTCTTAGAATTAGTAGCTGTCTATGTTTTACTTTCCTCTGTGAGCTATTCTTTTTCCTCCAAAAATTCCGCTGTGATATGCAGGAGAATGGCAGCTTCCAGCCAGCAGTGGAAATATTTGAGTGTCTGATGATGTCTATGCTAATGCATAGGTTCCAGGGTGGGGGTGGGGAGTTGGAGGCAGCCTGTGCAGAGAATGGAAGAGGTGTTGTAGAAAATGAGATTTGTTTACTGTGCATCACCCCTCTGAGCACCGTGCTTGGCTGTGACAGCAGCAAGAATGGTATCAAAATTTGGGCAGTGTTGCTGGGCCTCACTTAAAAAATTTAACCCCTAACCAGCTCTTCCATTTAAAGCAGTAGATAGAATGAAAATAGCACAGAGATGAGTTATTTCATGTTTTGTGTTAGACATTTGTCTATATGAAGAGTAAACATTTAAAAAAAAAAAAGCCTAGCACAGAATCATAGAATGTTTAGGGCTGGAAGGGACCTCCAAAGGGCATCTAGTGCAACCCCCCTGCAGGGAGCAGGGACACCCTCACCTAGCCCAGGCTGCTCAGAGCCTTGGCCAACCTCACCTGGAATAGCTCCAGGGATGGGGCCTCAAACACCTCCCTGGGGAGCCTGTGCCACTGAGCCACCACCCTCAAGGGAAAGAACTTCTTCCTGAGATCCAGTCTCAATCTCCTCTGCTCTCATTTCAACCCATTACCCCTCGTCCTTTCACTCCAGGCCCTTGAAAACAGCCCCTCTGCAGCCTTCCTGCAGCCCCTTCAGGCACTGGCAGGTGCTCTAAGGTCTCCCCAGAGCCTTCTCTTCTCCAGACTGAACAACCCCAGCTCCTTCAGCCTGTCCCCATAGCAGAGCTGTTCCAGCCTCTGAGCATCTCTGTGGCCTCCTCTGGCCCTGCTCCAGCAGCTCCATGTCTCTCCTGTGCTGAGGGCTCCAGAGCTGGCTGCA